>CAJUYG010007021.1:0-11420 GCA_910591675.1 Galerucella calmariensis | reverse complement strand
CAGTACATCCAAATTGGGAGAAAGGAATATGGTACAAAAATTCACCAATGGGAATTAATACAATTTCAAAGTGGACGAAAATATCGGCAGAACCAATTGGTATAGACACAAAAAAATAAAAATAACCAATCATTCCCATAGAGCTTCTGCAATATCCGCATTAGCAAAAGAAGGAGTTGGTGAACAAGAAGTAATTAAGCTTATAGGACATTCTTCTGCCCATTCTTTGAAATCAAATTTACAATTAAATGAAGAACACCATTTCCAACTTATAGAGAATCCTCGAGAAAATAAAAATAAAGAGAAGGAATCCTCAGTTTCTAACTTAAATTCATCACAGATTATGATGCAAAACAATCCCCAAAATAATGCTACAACGTACAATTATAATTATTGTACTTTTTACATAAATAAGTAATTTTTTTTTCATAATGTTATTATTTTTTTGGCTTTGTATAATTGAAGTTTGTAATAAATAAAACGTTTAAACATAAGATTTTTAGTTTTTGTCTCTTGAAATAGTCATGTCGAATACCACTCAATTAAAAATTTTGTGAGGTAAAATTTTTCTCTTGTATTCAAGTTAGTTGCTCTTATAGTCCAGTAAATAAGGGTATCAACCTTGAGAATAGGTCGGGCCGGTGTCATTTTTTTTTAATTTGTAGGTATTGATGTGTACATTAACCTCTCAAAATCTCATATATGGCGGAATGACCGCAAGACCCTGAAAATCGCCCTGAAGAGCCCAAAAATCCATTTTCCCAACTATTTTGGTCCATATCTCCCAAAATATGGCACCTAGAGATTTCGGATTTGAACAGAAATGAAGATCAGATCAATGCCTACAAAAATGGTCCCTATCGTTTTCGTCGTCAATTTGGTGGTTTTCGAGATAACGGGCCACAAACGCGCGCCGTATTTTTTACATCTGACCTGGATCTCGGGAGGCGCTCTCAGCTCCTTAATTTCCGAGCGAATGGACAATTTTTCTAATTACTCGGGTAAAAATGCATATTTTTTTATGATTCAAAGTTCATTTGAAAGGAGAAATCTGCATCTATAATATCTTGTCACTGGTTTTTTTTGGGCCCCCAGAATTTTGGGAATTCCCGCCAAAGCAAAATTTTGGTCGATATTTTGACCCCCCCTATGAATCTAGTTGTATTTTGTCTATAAAAAGTATTTTGACCGAATCCTTCCGAATAATGGGACTTTGAAGGGTTTCGAAGGCTCGTCCTCCTGTCCATTTATAATGCAGCACAGGAAATACGGACTCTCAGGGACCTCAAATTCCAGACTTTTGGTCGATTAACCAACAATAAATCTCCATTCAAACTTGCAGGCTTGCCTCCCACCGACGAAGCTGCAAGGCAGCACCTATATCGCACGTATGCAGCATTGGCTCGCGAACGAACTACCGCCAGAAGAATGGGGATGGAAGCATATAGGGGGTGCATTATTGCCGGTACAGACGACGAATGAGCCGGCACATCCGGACTTGTTGAAAATGATCTCTTGTCGGTGTAAAATGGGCTGTACCACGCTATGTTCATGTAAGAGAGCAGGACTGAAGTGCTCGATTATTTGTGGTTCATGTCATTAAGGCCCGTGTTCTAATTACAAGGATGAGGATGAAGATGTGATTGTATCAGCTGATCAAGCAGAGGGAGGGGCAGAAATTGGTGGAGGTGAAGATAGAGAGCTAGAGGAGCAAGAGGAAGAAACAGAAGGCATGGATGGAGAGGGGGTTGATGATGTCAGCCAGCAACATCCATCTGAGATAAATGTGTTGGAATGGTGATGGATAGATGTCTAATTGTTCATGTATGTTCCAATTCTCATATACTTTCAAAAATAAATCTTATTTTTCAAAAACTTTTTTGCCGAATTATTGAAAATGACTTGCCAAAAATTGGCAGACCTCTAGGCTACATTGCCGAAGACCTAAGAGCTCCAAGGATCAGGCCGAGAATACAAAACAGCGTTCTCAACTCCAAAAATTTTCAGGAAACAGATAGTTATTGGGGGCACCTTCATTGCCGGGATAATTACGTGAAGAGGGAGAAAACTAGTGGCGCCATCTACGATTGACCCTCGAAGTTCAAAAAATCAAGATACGTGTATATCCAGTCCCCTTGGCTCACACATTGGCTGAGAAAATGCCGTATTTTTATTTTCCAAGCATGATAACTTTCGCGACCCCTTTTTTGCAATAAATATTGGGTTAGCGAAAAAAACCATGGGGACCATTTTTTGTAGGTATTGAACTGCTCGTCATTTCCATCAAAACCGCAAATCTCTAAGTGCCATATTTTGGAAGATATCGGCCAAAAACGTTTTTGGGCTCCGAGGGCCATTTTCCGGGCCTTGCGGGCATTTCTCCATATATGAGATTTTGAGAGGTGAATGAAGCCATCAATACCTACAAATTAAAAAAAAATGGCATCGGCCCGACCTATTTTCAAGGTTTGGCATTGTTCTGGACTACCGTTACTGGACTATTAGGTAATTTTGCTCATGGCATTTAATCCATTTTTGTTAAAAATGTCATTCGCAAAATTGCCAAGCAACAAACTTTCATGACAATCGAAAAATGTTGCCAACAAAATTTTCACTCTCGTGGTATTATATATGATAAAATACAAACCACTCGTGCAATTATAAGTGAAAATTGTTAAGCAAGCGGTAAGTATGATCATTTTGAACATTTCCCACATTGTTGTTTTTTTGTTATTTCACATTATTAAGAAATATTCAGTATTACTAATTAGGTTTTCTAGAGTAATGTAGGAAGTTTGTGAAATAAAAAAATTTCTTTTTTTCAATGCCAATTTCCGTAATACATCTGAATATATTTCAGAATTATGTCTAGAATATTCCAAAGAATCCAAAAAATAAATAATATACAGGTGATATTGGATATTGTCATAATTTATGAATTTTTTTAAAAAGCGCACTTGAAAATACAAACCATGATATGATATACAAATATCATTTAAATATTCATAAAGTTTTTGAGAGAAAAAATTATATGAAACGATCTAATACCATATTGCAGGTAATAATGATTTTTTTCAAGGAATGTTTACATTCTCTTCTATTAGAATATTCCAAAATTACTTCAACTCGTCGTCCACACTCCGCTGGCTACAGCCCAGCTATTTCGCAATTAAAACTTGTACAAACTTAAATCATAACGGGTCATTTATTCAGCCTTTGGCTCAGTTCTCCGGCTGTACTGTTTTATTTAACGTTTTCTACTGGCAGAAAATCTACCCCTACCCTCTAATTTCAAGTTTAACCATTATAATTCCAACACAGTGCACTTTATCCCTGAGAGCTAACAAAGTGCAAAGTTTCGCAACCAAACCCCTTGATAACCGGAATCTGTATCGCTACTGACATTGGCGTCACAATGGGGGCTGAAATTCTTCTATTGTCCCATTGATGCTTCCACCTATGTGTCAGTTGGAATTTATCTTCCCTTCCTAAGCAGCTGGACCAATTTTAATGGTACTTTATGTGCGGGAGTCTCTGAATGGTTTAGATTCATCATTGGTAGATGGAGCTGTAATCGTGTTTTGACCTTGCTCATCCCATTTAGACGCCTGCAAGTTCCAATTCCCTCAGCACTCGATGCTACTATTAATATGAGTCACAATGTAAAACAATGACTATGTTTCGCGCTCTAGCGCTAGAAAACAATTTAGTTCATCTATACACATCACTGTACAACTAGTTGTATTCCAATTCAAGTATTTCTTACACGTATTGAAAAATGCTGAGAGAAATCAAAAGGTTTAATGATCTAGTATCCGAAGCAATAGAGCTACGGTTCGACTTCTTCTCTGGCCGAAATTATTCTCAGCAACATTGTATTTCCTATGAAAATGCTTCAGTCAAACCAAATATCCTTCTACAACGCAGCTTATGTAACAGAGTATGGCAGACACAGATCTACAGCTTTGTATATTATCAATAATATGTTACATTAATGATACTGCTAGCGCAAAAAGTGATGGAGAGCCCGCCCCTATGCGCACAAGCTCATTTTCAATGTTACACCCCACTACAGTTCTTGCAAGATATACAGTGTGGAAACCACTTATGGAATAAGATTCTTTCTCCACGACTAAATAATAACGCACAAATTATTTTTACATATTTAGCTGCATAATGATATAAATTCTTCACATCAGTGAATAATAAAAAGAATTCACTCTCGTTAGCCAATCACATTCTATTATATTATCAGAATTCACGCTAAAATGAATAAATCAAATCGTCTCTTTAAAACGTCAAATACCTAAGAACGCAAATCGCTTCTGACAGCGCGTCGTTTGAAACGTCAAAATAATTATAAAATCAAACTTCATCCGGGTGAATAATAGCCATCATTCTGCACTCGTTGAAGAATATACTATTATGTCATTATTTCAAAAAATTATAAAAAATGCCGAAACACGTCAACTTTTGAATTGAGTTGTGCGTTATGTAAACATAAATTTTAATGTACAGGGTGATTCGCGCAAGTATGCCATAGTCGGTGTTGGTTTTTTTTAATGAAACACCCTGTATATTCGCATATTTTTGAAATCCTCTTAATGAACCGATTCCAACAAACCAAATAATGTATGGTCAATTATGAATTATACAGGGTGAAATTTTAAAATTAATAATTCATTACACTTGAAATATTAGTACTTTTTTAAAATTAGCTAAACATGGATTTATAAGAAATCTAAACTAACTAATTATTAGACGTATTAATATATTAAACAAAACCTGCTACGCCCATGAATTTTATCACAAATTCCTAAAAATTGCCTAAAAGCGCCAATAATTAGACAAAATCGGTAAATATTGTGGACTGTTTTCTATTATGTCAGTTGTTGATGTGTTGACAGTTTATACTGAAAAAGTAAAATCTTTGTCCAACACTCTTTCCTTGTCGACATAACAATGAAATATTTAACTGAGACTCACGGAATTGAGATTTTAATGATGATCGGGTACGGGGATAACTGCAGAAGTCAAGTTGAAGTGGCAAACTTATTTAATCACAGGTATCCCAAATTGCCTAATATTTCACAAAGTACTGTGTCTAAAATTCATGCACAATTCAAAGAACTTGGAGATGTCAAACCATTGAAAAGAAAACCACACTTCGTTGAAGATGATGTGATAGTGGATATTTTGTTAAGTGTCGAAGATAATCCAACTTCAAGTACACGTCAAATTGCCCGTGAAAATAATGTTAGTTATACAACTGTTCTAAGATGTCTTCATAAAGAAAAACTTCATCCCTACAAATTAACTTTTGTGCAGGAGTTAACAGAAGACGATCCAGATCGTAGAATGGATTTCTGCGAAAGATTGATGAATAAGCTGAACAGAAATGAGATAGCTCTTGGTACCATTCTTTTTTCTGACGAATCAACATTCACATTGAATGGAGAGGTAAACCGACAGAGCTGTAGATATTGGTCAGCAGAGAATCCTAATTGGATGCGTGAGACATATACTCAGTACCCTTAAAAGGTGAACGTTTGGGCCGGTATCATAGGCGACCATATTATTGGTCCTATATTTGAAGATGGAAATTTGACATCTGCAAAATATTTAAATATGCTTAGAAATGAAGTTATTCCTGCGATAGCAACACCCAATTATGCTTTAATAGGAAGAGCTTATTTAGATGAAATCTTCCCCAATAAATGGATTGGACGAAGAGGTACTATTGAGTGGCCTGCTAGATCGCCAGACCTTACGCCGTTAGATTTTTTTCTGTGGGGTTATCTCAAGAACAAAGTATATGCAACACAACCAACTAGCATTGTAGACCTCAAAGACAGGATAACCACAGAAATACGGAATATTTCACCTCAAACTTTGAACAAAGTTAAGGAGGAGTTCTATAGGAGACTGTGCTATTGCCAACAACTAGGTGGAGAACATTTTGAACATTTATTTCAATGTATTAAAATCAAATACATCAGGTATTTTATGTATGTGTTTAATAACTGTAAAAATAAAAATTTCACCCTGTATAATTCATAATTGACCATACATTATTCAGTTAGTTGGAATCGGTTCATTAAGAGGATTTCAAAAATATGCAAATATACAGAGTGTTTCATTAAAAAAACAACACCGACTACGGCATACTTGCGTGAATCACCCTGTACAATTACATTTATGTTTACATAACGCACAACTCAATTCAAAAGTTGACGTGTCTCGGCATTTTTTATAATTTTCTAAAATAATGACATAAAGAATTTTATTCCATAAGTGGTTTCCACACTGTATAAATGCTCTATACAGAGGCGTATCATTAGTTGTCCTTCAATTTTGTTGGCGTTTGGCATTGATTGAATAATTTTTGTGGTATAGGTACGACACTGACCGGCAAGGGGCTTATCGTAATCTAATAGTAATTTAGTTGGGAGAGTCTATACCAGCGTTCATCCTATTAAAAATAATAATTATTGTGACAGTGAAATTGATAACATGAAGATGCTAATTCAAATGAACCATTTCTACGACACTGGTAACTGAGAGGTGTCACTTTTCGCTGGATGAAGAGGAAAAAGACATGTTCATTCTTGTACGTTATATATTTTGCTTCTAAACTCCATTAGTGTAACCGTTGTTTTAATTAACTTTACACATTATATTATCAGCTCTAAAATAGCATTAGACTCAAAAGTGTTTTAGCATGCTCTAACGGTTGACACAGGTCTGATATCACACTTAGTTTAATGTGAATTTCTACATCATTTACATAATGTTTTCAAGAAGTATTGCTGTTAAATATTTTGTTATAGTGATAAAAATCTATAATTGTAAGATGAACTGAGTTGTCCTGTATATTTTCCAGTATTTTAAGCTTGAAAATAATGTAATTCAATGGTATACAGAAGGCTCTAGAACAATAGAAAGGAACTAAAAGATAAGTAGTACCAAAGAATCTAAAAGCCCATGTATTTTTTTTTTCTGCAAAACCCCTTATAGTTTTATTATCTATTGTAAAATGTTTCAAAAAAACCTAGACAAATTCATATAACAGCTTTAATGTGATATAAACTCCTTTATATAAGTTCAAATGTTAATAACCATTATCTTTCAAAACCAGGAAGGCAGCCACTCGTGTTTAAATGAGAAATAACTCCATTTTCTCAACACTTAACACCTCCTTAATTTCTCATTTACGTCAGCGAGACATCTACGATGCCATTATTCTTATATTAAATTTTATAAACCGTTTTACGTTTCTTTTTAAATATCAACACTCAAAGGACATAAGCTCGAAAAAGGGGCCAAACTGGATAATGTATTGTGAGAAAATAAGTCTTTCACTTGTCGTTAATGCTACTTGTTGAGATAAGTTAAATTAAGATGGTGTTTGTTTAAAAATTGTAATTTTTTTGATATTTATGAAAATACAGTACAATTCAACAGCTCAATATTTCAAAATTGACATTTAAAAAGGTGGGAAAGAGGGCAAATAGTTTGAGAATACAATCGACAGAAGCAAACAAGATCCCTGGGTGGGCGTGTCCATGTAGCTGTAATAGAGGAGCTCAGTCTAAGATCAGTGTGGCCAACAAATAGTGGTTTTTTCTGACAAGAATGACAGTTAAGGTCTACCATTCAAAACATAAGATTTTTACATGCTTTTTATCAACTATATTGCTTAGCGTATATCTTGAAATTTAAATTGACTTTTCAGCTGAATACTCAACATATCGGTGGCCAATAATTCTAGGAACTTTTGGCAAGTCACCATTTCATTTCTGTTATTCTGTCACCAGTTATGTCAAATGTCAGTTATATTAATTTTTGTTGGTATTCGTTTAATTGTGTATGTCCATTTTCGATTAGATTTTTGTATCCTTTCTAATTAGTTGTATCTCTATTCTTCTAATTACTTTTTCCACTGACATCTGACATAACTAGTGACAGATGACAGAAATGAAATGGTGATATGCCAAGAGTTTCTTGAATTATTGGCCACCGATATGTTATTGAGCATTCAGCTAAAAAGTCAATTTAAATTTCAAGATATACGCTAAGCAATATAGATGATAAAAAGCATGTAAAAATCTTACGTTCCGAATGATAGACCTTAACTGTCATATTTGTCAAAAAAAACACTTTTTGTTGGCCATACTGACCTCAGACTGAACTCCTCTATTGTATTTTCGTAGTAACAATCGGTATTTTGAATCGAAAAGCGAATATCGATACCATAACTGTCAACTGTCAACAAATTGAATGTTAGTAAGCAATTAAGATTGGACCAAAAATAAAACTACCATCTCCCTAAATGCTAATATTCTGATTTGAGTAACCACATGATATTATTTCATTCTATCTTAAATGTGCAGAATATAAGAAACTGAGGTATATTTCATTGCATTTTATTGCGACAAAGTAAACAGCACACATAGAACAAATCTACCTATTATTTGTTATATTTAAATTGAAGGTACACCCTGAAGCATTATAAAATTTAATTCCTGAAGTCAAAATGGTTCCAACAATAATTTGTTATGAATAAAACTATTATGGAGCTCTAATAGGGAGAAGCGTGACACTGACAGATGATGATTTTCGAGTAATGTCAAAGTCAAAATACTTTTCCTGCCGCATATGTCAAATGCGGCAGATAAAGTAAAGTAAATTACGTCATATTTGCCGAGGCCCCCCCTCCCCCTAAGTGAGATAATGCATTAATGGACGCACCCTTACCTACCATTACTTTTATTATGCTTTTGTCGAAACGTTAAAGTTATCTTGACGTTATGATCTACGCACCAAGCTTTCTCCAAGGTTTTCCACTATTGCTTATCCACTTTTCAACATGTTGGAAATAAATTGTAATATATAAAGGCTTTCATGTTGGTTTATCCGAACTGTAATTTTAAACTGCAGTGAAATTTTTGAAAGGTAGATTGTGTGTTTCCTTCGGAAGAAAAATAGTATTTGCAGTTTACATTCTGTTGAATTTATTACTTCTATAAAACATGGGATACAATAAATGCAGCGAGATTACTTTACTTTTATTATGAGTAGCATTGTGTGCTTTTTCTTTTTTTTTTGAAATCTAATAGAATTGAAAAAGTTATCTTAGAAAATAGACTGGGGGAGTGGGAATACTGAATTAAAAAGTTTTTTGAAACGAAAGTATATCTAATATAGACTTTTTTTCTAAATTTTGGAGATGATCCCGCTGGAGCTTGCGACACAGCTTGCAAAGAACAGCTTTAGGTAACTGAAATACAACAGTTTACCGTGAATATTTCCCTCATGTGTAAAAAATGTGCAATAAATATCGATTGATTACAGCGGTAACTGAACCGTAGAAACCGAAAGAGCACTGCGATTATTTTTTTCACCTGTCAAAATCTGACATTTTTGTGGTTTTAACCAATAGCAATACATTATTCTAGCCAATCATTCGGTATTATACTGATAATTCTGCTTCCTCATCGACAATATCTTGTTTACATTGAAACGTCAAAATTTTACTTTGAATTTGTCATTATTGACAACTAAAAGTGCTTCGAAGTTTAATAATAATAATAATAATAAACGTCTTTTATTTCCAAAAATTATTAATACAAATGACAGTAGTTAAAAATAACGGGCGAAGTTTATTTTTGTTGTGTACTAGACACAACAAAAATATTCTTCCACTTAACCCGATTAGGAACATGTATTTATATAATTATTATAGATAATTTTGTAGAATAATAGGTAATTATAATGCCCTTTGTATTAAGGGGTCGTGTCTAATGCTAGATATAAATTAATTTTATGCCTTAATATTAGAATCCAATTCAAAAATTTCAATCATAAAATTTACTTGCAAAAATAAAATAAAAAATGTATATATGTATGTAAGGAGAATGTAAATATTTAGAGAAATAAACAATAACCATGACAAAAATCCTAAAACTCTTTAGTTAGTTTTGACTTTCCAAAATGTGTCTTTTAAGAACTGATTTGAATTTCGAAATATGAAATTTTTTAAACTGAGGAACAACTTTATTGTACAAGTCACAGATCAAGTAACTAAAGGAACGCCTGAATAGTTCAGTCTTGAAATAGGGTATAGTCAATAATCCCCTATTTCTTATATTTACATTATGGACATCAGAACGATACGTAATTTTGCGATGGAGGTAAGAGGGCTTTTTATTCACAATTAACGTATGACATAAAGTAAGAAAGTGATGTTTTCTTCTATTATCCATATTTAGCCAATGTATTACTTTTAATTTATGCGAAATCTTTTTCCGTCTTCTTATACCAAAAATCCTTGATACCTTGACCTTGAATACAAAAATGAGGTTTCAAACCCATCCACCTGAAGCGCTCAAGCTCCATACTTATTGTAATTTTTCATCATCATTTACTTACATTTCTTTCTATTGTAAACCGTTATTATAAATATATAATCGGGCGACGACCCAGCACTGTAGTGGAACGCGTTTGATGCAATAATTACAGTCAAGCAAGGTCGGACATGGTTAGTACTTGGATGGGTGACGACCATGCCAGGGAAAACCATCGTATAGGGCCCGTACAGCCTGCAGCGGACTAGCATATCACAGCTCGCAGGCATTATACCAATGAGCACGAGGTATAATGTAGATATACGCCGTCTTTCGGAGGTTAGGAGGTTAGGGGTAGAATGCTCCCGGCGTCGGTGATTAGCCTCAGTCGCAGAAATAGACCGACGTTAAATAACAGAATAAAAAATATATATAAAATTGGGTTTAACAATTGAAACTTTGTCGAAACAAGTCATAAAAATAAACAATTATTATTTGAGATTCTTTGGTTTCACTTTTTCGCGTGTAGATAACATTTAATTTACATTTTGTGCACAAGTTTCTCGGTGTAACTTGATCCGTTATCTGTCAACGTCAGTTTGAAGGTCACGAAATTTTGTCAAAGGATTTACGCCGGCTTTCGTTTCTTGTTTGCTGGTGTATTCTGTGATCTGATGTTTGGCGACATGTGTCAACTATGTTGTTACATGCAACACTGGTTTGGCCTATATATCTTATTTCTTTCTTTTTTTCATTTTATCATAATATAATTCGGTTACGTTTAGTTCGATTAAAAGCCGAGGGTTTTGAAGATTGATAAAGTTTTAAATAAAGATTTTAATACCAAAAAGCCTTAGAAGTGTTTTAACATAAAACCAAACTTCTTGACACAACGATTATCTAAAGTTTCCGTTTAAGTTCCTGGAGATTGCTTTTTCTCCTCCTAATTTTATAAACCGTATTCCAAGTTGTGGAGCTGCCCTTATTATCGTCTATTACCTTCTTAATGATTGAGATAATTTTTAACCTTACCCTTAATGAGACCTCTAATATTACCAAATGTAATATCCTTCT
>CAJUYG010007020.1:0-11420 GCA_910591675.1 Galerucella calmariensis | reverse complement strand
TCATCTTTGGAGGATAAGGTGAAAATTATCCAACTATTGAGATGAATTAAGTGTTTGTTGATGGATCTAATAATCACGAAAGTTGAACAGAAAATCCCTAGAACTAAGGCCTTGCTGTGGATATGATTTTTTTCAAGCGGTTTCCCTAAAAACGGAATAAGAAGATTTCTACATCTGGGCCACAACTTGCAGAAAAGGCACAATAAAAAAAATTTAAGTGTGACACTTTCAAAGCATTGAACGGATGGTTGGGAAAATGTTGCATTAGATATCACCTTTGGGTCTGTTTGTGGTTGCACACATCAATTAACAAGAAGTTGAAAACTGGAAAATCAAATCTAATAAAGTCTTGGAAGGCTGAACTGAAGAAGATGTTCACAATACTATGACGAAACTGACTTATTTCATAGATCATCATCTACAGAGACATTTGCTCCAAAAAATGACAACTGTCTGAAGAAAAAGCTGCTAAGGATCAATCATAAATCTCATTATTTCAGTAATAGTTATATTTTTTTATTTTATTTGTGAAATTGAGCCACAATAATCTTCTAAGCGTAGAGATGCTTACTGCTAAAAAGTTGTAGAAAAGGGATGGATAAAACTTTGAATCGTTTCGATCAGTTTTACATTTGAGTTTGAAATATTTTCATCTTCCAATTTTGACACCGTCTATCTCAAAATTCGAATCCTTGAGAATTATAAATACTACTAAATAGATATAAGAAATTACGGATAACCTTAATTTGCAAGGCATTAGTTGAACTCCTCTAATATGAAAATTGTTGAACGCATACCTCCCAAAAACAGAGGATAACAAAGTTTCCTCAGCAGTCGGCTATTGAAGGGTTTTACTGTATTTGTATCATGGAGAACAAAACTTCATTGGCATCGGTTTTGAATAATAATAATAATAATAATCACCTGCCACAATTCATGAACAAGAAAACTAGAAGTACGAAAAAATCATCATTTCCAATACCCAATAATAATGATAATAATTCAACTGACCTAATTAAATAACGGAACAATACGGTATGTTGGTTTTTTTTTGGGAAAATGTGATTCAAATAACATAATATTGAAGAAACCTGGAGTAGTGGGAAATGGAAGAAGTTACTTAATACAACCAAATGGAGAGAGTAGAATGTAGATGAATTCTGTAACCAATGTTGATAAAGGTATTCTGATAATTTATTGTTGGCATTGTTGTTCGCCCAAATACACTTATAGCGTTTTCCATTGGCATGCACTTAGTTGGCACCAAGTTCGAGCGTACTCTACACCAGTGTACCGATATTTTGCACTGAGTGCAGGGTCAATGGAACACAGAAAAGCTGTCAGTTGTCATTCAAATCAAGTTGGTTGTTTTGTGGTGGTTTTTGTTGTTTTGATTGGAAGCAGGTGCAGTTTTATGCATCCTTATCTAGTTGTTTTATTATTTAACATTAAAAATAATGAGGAAATTTTTATTAAAAGTACATTGAGAGATTATTCATTTCCTAACACAACTTAATACTTCCAATCACTGGTTCAGTATTTGTAAAATACTCTACTTTTTACAATAATATCCAGTGAAAAATAAATAATAAATAAACTACTGTTTTTCTTTCGAATTCGCAGCGTTCATCATTCGCCGCCATTTTGCACTCTTGCACTATACTCGAAACTACCTCCTGAGCAGGTGCCGAAAAAACTGCACTCAGTGCACATTCGCTTGCACTAGTTTTCCAATGGAATATGAAATACTGGTGCAGTGCAGCCAATGAAACACAAATTTTGCACTCCGTTCAGATTCAGTGCACCCTAGTTTTGTCAATGGAAAACGCTATTAAATGAACAGAAACACGAAATTTATTGACCTATTATTTTAAAACAAAAATGATCAATACCACAATCTCGTTTAAGAACATTTTTAAAATAAGCATGCTTCTCAAAAAAACCGTTCTTGTAACGTGCACTCAATCAGATCCAATTTCTAATAGGCTGCAGAACGTTCAGCTACAAAGATTATCAAACCAACACCAAAAACACACGCAGCAACTACAGTAGCAAGCTCCAGTAGTCGATTTCCGGAAAATCATCCCGCAGTGCAACGGATCGATCTGAAGTTGCCACCTTTTTGTGTCGAGAAACCAAACTTGTGCTTCGCACAAGAAGATTCACAGTTCACTTCTTCCATTAAACCGTTGCAGTTTCTTCGTCATCTTTGTTCTGGTGCCAACATCGTTCAAAAAGAACTTTGGTTACAACTACTTCCACCCAACGTTCGTGCTATTTTCACAAAGCAGTCGGAGCTGGTGCCTGTGTAGAACCTGTGTAGAATTCGGAACAATTTTTTTTTATTAATGCTGGTTCTGATTTATGCTGCTCCACTCATCGTCTCCTTCGAGATCGTCAACTTTCAGCCACAATTCATATACCGCAAACGAAAGCAGAATTGAAGCTTATAGTTTCATAGCCTCAAATCTGAGCTCAAGTCTTCGACGCAGTTTTTTGTGGATATTCGCCGTTGCTGATTTTGATTTGCTTTGCCAATCATTGGATACGATTTTCTCGCTTATTATCATCTTTCTCCTGATTGCCGTACTAAACACATCATCGATGTTTCCGCCAGACTTTAAGCTGACGGCTTTCCTCAACATTTTTCGCAAGCCAATGTCAAAGTAGTCCAAGATGTTCCGGTTTACTTTGCTCTTGTTTTTGAATCACTTTGAATAATAAAATGTAGAGAAGGACCAATACACATCTACAATTTTGATCAAAAAAAATTTCCCATCACAATTATTACATTCTCCACTTCGTTATAATTATTTCCAGTTGATAAGAGAAAGTAAAACTTATAAAACGCATACTTTCAATCTAATGATATTAGAGCGTATTTTCAGCTAGGTGCAATTTTTGAGGTTTTTTTTGTGCAGTGTAGATATTCAGTAGAATTTGCAATGCAGCAAATTAACAAACAACTGTTATTTTATACCCACGTTAGATTTTCAAAACTCATAAATTATTCAAAAATTAGCTATCACTCCCAAAATTTATTATTTCCAAAAACAAATAAAAAACAAACTACCTACATAATGAATACTTGTTTCTACCTGTGCGGGCCCGGTAAACCACTGTTTTCATTTTAATAATTTCGACCTAAAATAATTCACCTCCGACAACACAATGGCAACCACAAAAACAAACGAAGAAAAGGATAAATTACGTATGCATGAACACCAATATTAATTGCTACATGTTTTTTTCGGAGTGTTAGTGTAGGTACCACATTTTTCAACGTGATATCTGAAATATCAACAATATCATTTGTTTGGTGAAAAAAGTCGTCAGCTGGAACATTCAGACGGTCCGACATCATTTGTCGGAGAACGTGGTTAATGAAATTCGAGTACGTTATTCGTCACATGGGATTATGTCTTTCGGTTTTGAAGCCACTAAATTTATCACAAAGATGACCAATAAATGCAAAATTTAATCTTTGTGCAAAGCATGTGCTCCTAGATTTTGCCAAAAAAAAATTCTTATCTCTCCATTCTTTACAATGCCATCATTAATAAATACTATTCTTTTTTGGTCACTGACCTTCAAATTTCATACAACGGTCATTAGGAGTTTACTTATAAAGTTGCAGTTTTTCAATTTGCACTGGATACCTTTTTCAATCATTTGCCTCGTCCCTCTCGGTAAGTTAACCAATAATCTGTTTTAAAACGTCATATTACGATTGAAATGTTGTCAGATTGTCAGGATAATTTTATTCCTGATACTTCCGTAACACTACCAATTTTCAATTTTTTTTCTGATATTGTTAGATATAGGTACTCTTTGATCTCTGTCAACAGGTCGAAAAACGATATGTATTGAATTTGTGAGATAATTTTTTACTGAATATTGTAACCAATCAAATTACTTAATTTCAAGTCATATGTCAAATTTCATCCAATCACCGCTGTATTACAGCGATAATACCCTACATGTGGTGTTTTCAGTTTGGTGTTTATGTTTTATTAAAAATTAATTAAACGTCAAACTAACAACTGGATTAAAAATGTCGGAAAGATTTGGTATTGCATCTAACGATTCAATTAATTTACCAATTGTACTTTTCACAACTGTAGTTTGATGTAAAAATAAATAATTTTTGATTAAAACTAATGAAGTTTGTATTGAAAAGTATTAAGCGTCAGATTGACAATCAATTTTTTGATATCTACAAAGTAAAAAATTATCTTATCGAATACTCCTCGGGTCTTGATAAATACCTAAAATTTTGTCAGAGAGAATGCTTCAAGCGTGCTGCTCAAAGATAATAGCCCTCGGCCTGCGGCCTTGGGCTATTATCAAGCAACACGCTTCCAGCATTCTCTATGACAAAATTATCTCGGTATTATCAAGTCCCTAGGGGTATTACTACTGAAAATAACTTACATTTTTCGTGGGATAGATTCTGCATCTCTCTCTTCTGGCCCGAGTAGGGTAGCTTATCCACTCGAAGGTCATAACAACAGACCTTTGAGAGAAAGTACTACAGTGGCTGAGAATATTTGAAATGATGGAACGTTAAAACGGACTCACAACACCTTTCCACCTTTCCACCTTTCCACCTTTCAAGGCACAATAATCGATGTAATTTTCCCAGCATTGCTCTAGCAGGGACAAGACGGAACTCCTTTACATTTGGCTGGAATGAGTTGTGACAGATTGATTGGGTCATATACTAGGAGCACGCGAAAGGGCAATAGTAACTCATTCATTCCAACAACTGGAAAAAGTTACATAGCGAACTCCGAATCCTTCAGACCAAGAACTTCAGCATCATTTGCGCTAAAAACGATGAAATGAACTATCAACAATTATATTATGACGGAAATCCCTGGGAGACTACCCTTGGAGACTACTCGCATCAGCATGCTTTCCGGGCAGGCAGATCCACGGAAAGTGCCCTGGTACAACTCAGGGAGGATATCTGAGTGGCTTTCTAGACAACAACAAATTCGTTCGCTTTTAAGCCCAATTTTTTTTTTGTTAAGTTGCTGGGTTTATTATACGTAATGTTCCATATGGAAACAACAGCATTTTCATTTTAAGTCTTTGTCCAATAACACAATGAAAATCTTTCGACTACCATATAGTAATACAGTGATTGATGTTAAGAATAGTCTGAAATGAGCGGCAGGTGTATTCTTTGGTTTATATTCGTTATGAAAGAATAACAAAATTTGGAAATTATTTTCCCTATATCAATGAAGATACCCACATTTTTTTGAAAATTTCTTATATTCATATGGGGGTTTTTACTGATAATGTGATTTGGTGAAACACAGTCTTCTAAATTCTCAAATAGGTTTCGCTGAAGCTTGCGACGCAGCTTACAAGCACAACGTTGAGAGCTCGGAATTCAGTTGCAGCGTTGAAAAAATATGTGTATATCGACTCTTACTATGTCGATTGCACCAAACGTATTTCAAAATTGTTGATTTCAATTGAATTAACAGCAATTGGAAAAAGTGTATATAACGTTAAAGTGCGTGATCACCATTCTGAATTCCGGAGGCGATAAGTTTCGATTGAAAACGAAGAATGTCCCCCATCAATACTGTTAAGGAATGTTTATGCAACATTTGAAGTAGATTGGTCCTAGAAATCACGTTACCCCATACAAACTTTGGCCCTGTTTCTCACCACCTCAGGAGTATAATTTGGGAAAATATTTTCTTATCACATGCCTCCGTCATAAAAAGAACACACCCCTCAAGTTTCAGGTCTTCACGACCATCGGCTTAGGCTTTCAGCACAAAGCATTTTATCTCTTATCTTCATATTTCTGGTATGCGTGTGTATGTGGTTGAACTACTTCAAGAAAACTGTACCGATTTCGATGGAATTTTTCGTGTGTCTTTAATTTAATTCGAGAATGGTTAGTATTCACAATTGGTCCCAGTGGGTGGTGCTGCATCGGGTTCATACTAATCTTCACCTAAACGGTTGGTCCGATTTTGATGAAATTTTGTATGTGTGTTTGAGTAAGTAACTGAATGGTTTAGATTCACAGTAACTCCCGGTAGGTGGCATTGCATTGAAAAATGGGTGAAACTTATAAGAAAAATTTGTTTGCTTGGGAAATTGGAAGATAATTCAGGAAATTGGATCTTTTGGGAGACATAATCCTCCTATCCGAAATCCGAAAATGAAAATGAATGAAAATGAAAATTTCTAACAATGTAATAGGTTCAAATCAAAATGAAGAATTATTGTAAAAATTTGTATAGGTAATATCACAAGAAGTTAGCAAAGGACAACGACTATGGGGTCCATTAGTAAACACATAAAGTAAAAATTAGAATTTACCGAATTTTCTCCTTTCACAAGTTAATACCAGTGGCTTTTTTGTTCACAGTTATAAAGTCAACAACAGAGAGCAGAAAATGTGAATGAAACTCCGAGTCAGAAGGGTGCACTTGGAGTCATTGAAAATACTGCGGATTGTTTACGTCGCAATTAAATACCATTTCTGTTTTGAATGAAGGTTTTCCTCTCAATTAGTTTCAATGATATACACATACACATTTTTATACGGTTGCCATGAATTTTCAAATTTCTCCCTTACGAAATATTTCTTCCGTACAGCTTTAGAAATTGGGAACTTGTTCATACAAGGCCATTCAAAGTTTGGATAGCTGTCAAATATATATAAGTGTTTTTTTAGTTTTTATACACAATTTTTCAAGTTAAAATATTTTCAATACTTGTTTTGTATCGCACTGCATCAACACAACAGTTAAAACGCCCCGTGAAAAGTTTGTAACTGTTCCTGCAGAGAAATTATGGTTTGAGGCTGCTAGGAGAAAATATAAACAGACTACACTAAATGTAAATACGTCAACGAAAACAAATAATGGTTAAAGTGAGATTTATGGAATAATCTATTAGCCGTTAACACAATTTGAATCGGAAGTAAATTAGAACAACTCCTAAGTCATTCACTATGAAAGCAACACAAAATAAGCATCACCTACACTTCATCACGATTTCAAACAAGAAGACAACAGAAATTTGGTCCTATGTATACTCTTATGTAGCTTACTTCTCTCTTGAGGTATGTACGTCCCAGTATAAATGACAAACCCCTCAAATCCCTTGATTTAATTTCCCATGATTATTTTGTCCACCACTAACTATCAACATCAAGAAAACATCATATATTTTGTTAATTTCAACGCATCATCGTAAGTGATGATGATGTACAGGTGTACAGGACACCAACAGAGTTAGTGAATTATGCTGCTGGAAGTGTAGTATCAAATTCAATGTCAAATAAATCCAAGGTGAAATATGAATACGCTTACAGACGCTTCATGGATTATTGCCAAGAAAAAAAGACGACTCCAGTTCGAAAATGTCAGAAGATTTAGGAATTAACCACTTATTATGTGAATATTCGAATAAAAAAGGTTGCAACAGCTTATGGTAATTCATCTGTTTGGCAAAATTTCACATTAAGACTAGTGCATATTTGAATGGTCCAAAGGGGCGAAAGATATGGAAATCCTCAAACGATGCCAAAGACTATCTAGAGAAATCTCCAACAAATAACGTTGATAAAGTAAATGAAATGTAAATGAGGCAGTGACAGAGAGAACGATTCAATGTTCAATTCATCCTTATTACGCATTTTACTTGCAACGTAGCTTTATCAAACGAATTGTCCAATTTTATTGGTCGAAAAACCATATTATGTTCAATAATACAAAGGAATACATGTTATCAATGTGTGTTGATGCCCGCGTTCATTCATTAACTTTTTCTCATGTGTATGAGAAACCGGTAGGGTCTGGATTGTACGGTCCAAGCCGGAACAGATTGAGATACTAGATCAACGTATTCTGGGGCCTGACGTTGCTTCTGAAAAGTTGGAATTCCTATGCCATTTCAGGAAATAGTTATTTTCCTAACAAGTGCGGAAAGTGATACTTTCCCGCACGCGACTGCAGTTGACCCGAACGACGCGAAGCGGAGTTCGGGCAAGCGGTCAAGAGCGGGAAAGATACTTTACGCATGAGTTAGGAACATCATTTTTTCTACGACCGTATATACAAAAAAGTATATCAACCCATTTTTCAAAATTTATTTTATTTTAACATACATATAAGAAACTTAGACCAAAAACTATTATTAATATTATCAATTAGGTATTATTATAAATATTAATTTTAGAAACACAATTTGTTGCATTATGTGAATTACTTAAAATTGCCGGTTCAGTGGAGTTATTTGGTGTTAACTGGTGAGTGAATGACGTTGATGAGGATGGCGTCGTTTGCAGGTCACATAAAGATGACGATGAAGGTGACGGCAACAATTTTAAGTCATTTGTAGATGAAATAATTTCATTTGATATATTTTTCTTATATCAAACCCGGGTAGTTGCTTTGTGACACTACTTTAAAGAATTCATAAGGTTATATCAAAATATTTTCATTATTTTATATTTTCAGAAAATTAAAAATGCAACAAAAAGCTAGAAAACAATATGTTGATTTTATTTGATGGACTATTTATTCACCTGGTGTAAGAATAGTTATAACTTCCGAAGTAAAAAACTATCTTATAAGGTCAAAATTTGCATACTTTTACTTTCCCGCACTAGTGCGGGAAAGTGACACTTTCAAAGCTAAAATGCGTGCGGGAAAGTGGGTTAAAGCGCACGGTAGTAGAAAAAAAATATTTTCGTATAACTTGATGCGTATAGATCAGCTTCTAGAAATTATCCAATTTTTTTCTGGACAAGCTGGTGGAATAGGTACTGTACTTTTTTCTCCTTCCGAGCAATCAAATAGATTTTCGGTTTTCAAAGATAAATGAGAACAATAGGTACCCATTATATTTTCCAATACAACCATATTTATCACTTATTTTTTGGAAAGTTGACTTTGCTAGTCAGTATTCACCAGCTCCTAGTAATCAACCAGCAGTTTCTTATATTCGCACCATTTGTAGATCATATCTAGGGCAGTTTGTATATATAATGCGAAACCGTTTTTGCGAATTTGCCTCTTGAAATAATTGCAAGATAGCCATCGGATCCTATCCATGCATGCCTCTGGATGCCATTCAGAAATTTTTCTACTTAGATAGCCCACCAAAGAGGTGATGGCAACTCTACCCCTACCCACTCCAGCTGTGACTATAGTCTTGCTAATGAATGATATTACTACCTTTTTTTCCTTGCTGTCGTTCATCTATCAACACAGAAGGGATGAAACAATTTCCTCTCTAGAACCTTGGTAATTGTTCTTGTAGACTCGGGCGTCGTGTCATTAATCACCCCATCTTGCGGGTTTGAATAATTCTCCCCTATTTCTACCCCGTAGCATAGCCATGCAAGTCTTATTTTTTTTTCCTTTTCTGTTCCATTGGATCAGTGTAAAGGTTGGTTATCAGTGAATTTTGATAGTTTTAATTGCGGTTTTTGTTTCTTATGGCTGATGCCTGGATAAATTCATTGATGGTTGGAATACCGATATTAGTATGTAATTGTGGTTGCTTATAAACCATGGAGCATTAGCTATTATTCAACTATATATGTGTTTTAGATTGGAACGTTTGCAGTATCTTAGTGTTCGATGGCTTACTGCAACCCCATAGCTCTATGCCATATTATGTCCATATTGGTTTTAGGATGATTTTGTATATTAGTATATTATTTTCCATTGTAAACTGTGCCAGTTCATATTTTGAAGTTTTAACTCAAGTTGCGTTTTTTTAAGCTTGTATATGTTTCCATGTTAACTCTTGATTCAAGTGTAGTCAGAGATATTTGACTTCACTTTTCACTGGAATCGCCATATTGTTGATGGTCACTTGCGGACAGACACTTCGTTTTGTGGTGAATATTTGTCATTATGCGGACTCGTCATTGTTGGCGTTTATTCTCCACTGATCCAGCCATTCTTGTAGAAGATTGAGGTGGTATTGTAGCTTTTCTAATGCTCTTGTAGGGTCTATATCTGGAAACATTATTGCAGTATTATCTGCGAAGGTAGCGATTAGAGTATCGTCGGTAGTTGGAATATCGGCAGTATACATAAGGTCTAGGTAGGGGCCAAGAACACTTCCTTGGGGAACGCCTGATTTTATGGGCTGATAATTGGATAACGAGTTTTGGACTTGACATAGAGGTGGATTCAGTATCTAGTGCCGTTTTTGTAGCAGAATGTGGTATATTCCATGCTTTTCTAGGTAATAATTACAAATTGAAAGAAAAAACGTTGAAATAAGCTGAATCCATATGGAAATTTTGTTATTGTCCGGTATTACATAACTACCATTTTTCCCTTTTGATTATTTTGATTGATCCAAAATTATCTAAAACTGAACGTTCGAATTAAATGACCAATACGTTGACCTTTCGGTTTGGAGTTTTTCATCCTGATCATTCACTCAATCAATATTTCCAATTTCTTTTTTCAAATTTTTTTCCAAATATTCGTGGCTATGAAAAAAATTTAAACTTCGTCACTCAACTTTTGCGATTATATGAAAAACCTCGGAATTCGTAACGGCACACATTTAAAAATTCACTATTCATTCAATAAATGTCGGAGAATCATCGGCATGGGCTTATTTTGCAGCTATTGAATTGTAGAATAAGCAGCTAAATTGCCATGAAAAAATATTGATAATTGTTTAAGATATAGCGAGTTTATTATCAAAAATTATTAAATCCAGTTTTACGAATTTTACGCTTAATTGCCATTTTACCAAGTGTTCCCCCATTTTTAGGAAAAAAAACAATTTCAGATTCGTATTCAGCGACCCCGAAAACATAAAGTAAAAGTGGTTTTAGCGATTAGTACTTTCGTGGTCACTACAAGGTCTATTTGGGGGTGAGTCCCGCTCGCCTATGCATTGTCAAAAGTCCGCGAGGCTTGTCACCAAGCAAATGGATGTTAATTGAATCGATAGAGCTTTGTTTTGTTTTTCAATTTAGCTCGTTTGTAGCTGCGAATACTTTTGCAGTATCTAATATAATAGTATGTGTTTGGAACAATTCTTGGATTCAACTGAATAAAATCCAGAGACCCAAAGTATGAACGGACACAAAGCAAAAATACATCCATGGACAGTTGATGAAATGATGTTTGGAATGTGGATATGTCGAATATTTGCAAAACATCAAAGCGAGTGGAAAACGGCTGAAATCTAATTGTGACTTCATCTGTAAACAAAGCAAAATAGTGTTTTAATTGCGAATTGCGTCGATCCCGCGCCTAATAATTCCATTAAATTCGGAAAAACTCCATCACACTACCCTCTCATTTTCAGCAGTCAACAATTTCCGTCCGTTAGGCAGAATAATATATTGGAAGTACATGAATATTCATATCATCGATATTTTTGGTAATTACTTGAAA
>CAJUYG010007019.1:0-11420 GCA_910591675.1 Galerucella calmariensis | reverse complement strand
AGATCACGGTAGACATACCGATTCTCATCGACTCGAATTCGCGATATTGGTCGGTGAAAAGGTATACAGAATGCCGCACATGCGACTTACCGACAGCTGTCGATAACTGAGTCTTACCGATACCGATTTCTCTCCGAAATGAGTTACAGAATAGCGCTCCTGGCTTAGACGCCTGGCACTCCTCAATATTCCAATTGGAGCTTCAATCGGGAATCGGAATTAAAGTTACGGGATTCTGGTACTCGGATTAAAATATCAAAGAGCCCTAGCTTAGACGCCTGGCACTCCTCAAGATTTCAATCGGAAATTAAATTTGGAATTTGGAATACTTAAGATTTCATTGAAATTCAACTTTTGTATCAAACGGATATACAGCACTAGGATTTAAAATAAATTTTATTATTTCGCATAAAATTTCGTTCCTTTATTAATGAAAAGACCACCTGTTTTCTACTATTATTATTTCCAAAATTAATCTTACCTACGCAGCAACTACTGTTAACTTCAGCAAAAAAATATAGATACTAAAAAAAATACCACAAGAAATTAATAAATAAATCGGCAGTCGGTGACTATCTCGATTCGTGGTCAGACAAGAACTCTCTTTCGTCTCTCTAGTCTTCCCGGACTCAGTATCGCTATCCACCTCTCTCAACCAGTTCGACCTGCGCGCTACTCATTCCATGATAGTGGGGAAACATGAATTTTGTCGTCGCAGCGCGGTCGACTTGAAAATTCAACTTGAAAATCGAAAACTAAATTCTTATATAACTAGAATAATTTTTATTATTTCTACACAAAGTCTGAGGGTATAACGGATTATAACAGCATTAAAGGAAAATATTAGATTCAAAACCAAAAAAAATTCTCAAAAAAAAACCTCGTTACAGCTTGAACTCTTTTAAAAAATTATTGTTTTTTTTAATATTTCTGGTGTTATTTTTTAAAAAGCTCGCATAATCCTATTCTTCAAGTCCTCTGAAGTAGGTGGCTCTGTACTGTATTTGGTTTTTCAAATTATTCACTTATCTGGCATCTAGTTACCTATGAAATGTCATTCAAATGGATATTATTTTAATACCATTCCAACTGTCGATAAATTTATAAAATTCAATAATAATAATAAATTTATATTGTGTATTGAAATTTGAATATTGTGGATGTATTATTAAATTTTAATAATTGACATAGGTATTAATCTCTGGTTAAACATGGAAAAGTACTCTAACGAAGAAAGAATAGATGTGATCTTAATAATTATTGGTGAGTGTCAGGAGAACTGTTTTTTAGCAAGTAGATTATACGCTCGAAAGTATCAAAATAGAGATTATCCTAACAGAAATGTTTTTAAAATACTGCAAGTATTAAAAACTACTGGAAGCGTGAAATATACAATTATTCTAGACGAAAATCTGCAATTACAGACGATTCAGAATTTGAAGTATTGGGTGCGCTTGTTGAAAACCCACATACTAGTGAGCAAGAGAAGTGTCGCTAGGATAATTGAAAAACACAAATTTCTTCCCTACCAAATTCAAATGTACCAGCAACTATTTGATAGGGACTTTGAAAATCGTATAGAGTTTTATTTATGGGTTATGGACAAAGTGGCAGAGTCTGAAGATTTTTTCGATTTTGTTCTGGTCACGGATGAAGATACGTTTCATAAAAATGGTTTAGTAAACATACATAACTTTCATTACTATAACGACGAAAATCCGCATTACTTCCGAAGTGTTGATCATCAACATCGTTTTGGTCATTAAATGTTTGGGCAGGAATAGTTGGAACCCACATAATAGGAGCTTATTTTTTTAATGGAACGCTTACTGGAAGGAAATTTCGTAAATTTTTACGGAACAAACCACCCAAACTTTTAGATGTCCCCATGCTTGACGCCATTAGACTATTTTCTTTGGGGTTACATAAAAAGTATTGTCTACAATACAGAGCCAACCACTCCTGAGAACATGTAGAATAGGATAGCGTTTCAAACAGTAACACCATAAATGTTAAAGAAAGTGAACAATAACTTTAAAAAAAAAAATCAAATTTGTATCCAACAAGTTGGGCGTCACTTTGCACACCTTCTTTGAATTTTTTGTAGTTATTTTTTTATAATTTTAAACCTTATTGTATCTGTATGCCCAATAATAGTGTACTTACCCTCAATAAAATTCAAGAGACCTTTAATTTATCAATAATAAATCATGCAATACAGCACTTACTGTCAAAATAACAAATTTTAAATTTTTAAAATCTTCCCATGTCATAGGTAACTAGATGTCAGCAAATAATTTTATATTGAAAAACAAATTTGAAATTTCTCGAAAACTATCAGAGTTAGATAAAGGCAACCCTAATACCAACTGAAAGGTAATAAATTCCTATGTTTAACAGACCCAACAGATACAGGGTCTTCCGTTTAAATTAAGCGAGAAATTTATTTATTAAACGGTTAGTGTTATACTTTCATATTAAAAACACCCTGTATATTATACAGTAAATATTGGAAACAGAATGTTAAAAGGTTTCAAAGAGATATTGTGAAGCAAATGTGATTACTCGTTTTTATTTTGAAGTTATTGTATTTTTTCGGAGGGTCTACAAATTATGTAAAATCGATTTATTCTGGAAACTGAACTGGATAGGTGTAGGGAAATGTTAATGAACTAACATTATTTTTAATAGTACAATCCAAAAATACTTAAAATACAGGGTGTTCCATTTGAAGGAACCTAACTTTGATACGGCACGCTCTTTTGGAGCACCCTGTAGATTCCAAAATATTTTTAAATCATATTTCTAAGTAATCTACTTAATTCTACGTCCAATTTCTCCTTATTTCTACGCCGTTAAGACGCCAGAGAATAGTTCATTCATAGTGCCCCACCCTGTATAAGCTTCTACTACTCCTATACTATAATTTATCAATTGAATGCCAATTTTTAGTTCCATAATGATACTCATCATAACACTGGTTTTCATTATGAAACTGAGAAATTGACCAAAAGAAATCTAGATTTTTAAATAACCAAGTGGGCAGACCCAATATTTTCTGTAGAATGTCGAGAAAAGACCAAAAGAAATGTCGAGCACCAGACCAAAAATGGTTAATGACCAAGGTAAATACATATTTAAACCTATTAATTTCTGTTTGCAATAATTTATTACTAATTTTGTATAACAGTAACATACCTATATACTTTTTATATTAGTTTAAAAATGTGGCCCCATAGGGTGGTTCGAGATCCGATTTGTGCATTTTTTTATATTTTCTTTCAAATCAAATTTCTTTTCCGTATAAAAAATAGTGTATGCAAGTTTCATGTAATGGTTATTAATACACTCGCATCAACCATATCCCAGTGACACCTTTGTTAAGGAGTATTGTATAATAAATAAAATATAATGTTAGAAATATGAAATATAAAATATTTTTAATATAATGGTGTGTTTTAATTTTGCCCACCCACAAATATTTCTGTTTCAAATCTTTTTAAAATGTAAAAAATATATATTACCTACATTATATTTCTATACATTTTGTACATTGTTAACTCCCAGCATCATTGTTCTTACCAAAAAAAGATAACTAAGTTACTGATAATAAAGTAATATTTCCCATTATATCTGAAAAACCATATCGCGTTTAAATAATCATTAATAAAGTAGAAATATGGTCTTCAGGGACTTTTCAGGAGCTTTAGGTCCTCTAATATACTGGACTAATTACTGAAACTTTATTCCTATTTTCTTTTCCTTTGAAGAAATATCAGCTTATATGGCTTATTTCACGATAAAAAAAACACCAGTAAGCTATTATTTGCATAAGATACGTCAAACTCTTTTCAAAGGAGTTGTTGCGCTTTTCTTCCTATTAATAATAAAACCTAATGATTCCGGAAGGTTAATAGTAAATTCGGTGTTTTTGATACATTTTTCGAATGACTCGGAGATAATCAGGAAGTCATCTAGATAATTAACACAAATAATGTTATTAAGTCTGAGGTGCCGGGCCACTAGCTTGAGTTACTTTGTGAACATGTGTAGGGCAGAGGCGAGGCCAAATGAAAAACATGTGAATTCAATAGTCTGCCTGCATATTTTGTACTTACCTTTACGTCCTCTTGCTGAATCTGTACCCCTTTTTGGTCTGGAGTCTTGAGGTATTGCCCCTTACTGGCCCTGTCACCCTCGTATGACGAGCCGGGCGATATCTGTTCGAAGGGCTACGTCGTCGTTCAGGTGCTCGTGACTGTTGTGACTGTTCTACTACCCCCTCCTTTTTACTGCTGGAAACGGTCTGGGATTTGGGTTCGGCATTGAAGCTTTCAGATCTTTGCTAGAAGATTCTATGTGCTTTGCCGCTTTTACCTTTTCCGCTAAATCCGAACCGAACAGCAAGTCTGTAGAGGGGCAGTGCTCGAGCATTTCTTTTGTGTTTTTATTCATATATGGATATATGAACTTGCGTCTTGACATAGATAAGTCGTGAAAAAATGATATGAAAATCTTGCCTGCATCTGAGAGACTCTTTAATATTTTCTCTCTGTAATTTGGGAGAATATTTTCATTTTCCTGGAGGATTACGTTCAATCCTCTGCCTAATGCTAGAATCCCGTTGCTGAGGCTGCTCTGGAACTTTACATAAACAGTATCTTTTGCTTGTATTGATGATGGTATTATAGCTTTCGTTTCGGGATTCAGCACTGGCGCACTTAGCGCGGGGCAATTGGCTGGCACACTTTAGATTTCAGAAAGTGCGCTTTGGTCTTATTTTGCCAATTCATTGGTTGCGAAAAAAGTCCGACGGGATACTAGCGCTGCGTCTAAGTTTGGTGAAGTTTGCGGCTTCCGGGTAGGATTATCCCCCAAAATTTCTATGACGTCCACCGGGAGTTGTACGTCATTATCAACTTTTTTTTTCTGTTATTTAACGTCGGTCTATTTCTGCGACTGAGGCTAATCACCAACGCCGGGAGCATTCTACCCCTAACAGGAAATTTTGGCGAACCCACTAGTGTTCCAACCAGTGGTAGCGTTCTTTAACGAGCCCAACATCCATGGACTCGGGACCTCGGTTTTACGTCTCCTCCGAAAGACGGCATATCTACATTATACCTCGTGCTCATTGATATAATGCCTGCGAGCTGTGATATGCTAGTCCGCTGCAGGCTGTACGGGCCCTATACGATGGTTTTCCCTGGCATGTTCGTCACCCATCTAAGTACTAACCATGTCCGACCTTGCTTGACTGTAATTATCGCATCAAACGCGTTCCACTACAGTGCTGGGTCGTCGCCTTCATTATCAACTTCCAAGATATCCCCTGACGTACGGTCTGTCAGTGGAGGAGCCAAAACGTGTTTTTTTGTGCATCCGCGTTTGAGTCTGCCCTATTGCGTAGAATACGGGCTGCTCTATCCTTCGGCGACTGAGCAGAATCAGAATCAGCAGAATCGGACCTAGATAAGATAAAATTGCTGCGCCTATTACCCCTACCGCAAACAGTGTCCACCGTATCGCTCGGAATACGGGCTACACTGAGTCTCGGTGATCGAGGTCGAAGGCGCTTATGGGGCCCTTCATCTTCATCGGAAGTAGCGGTGCCCGAGCTGCTAGCATGACGGCGTCGAGAATGTTTAGGGTATTTGCAATGGTCGGCCGTCGATTGGCTTGTCCTCGCTTTGAACCAGTGACCGTGACAGGCTCTCGCTTGTTTGTGAGAGGTCCCGTCGACGGTAATAAGTTTCCAATTTTTCTAATCGACGTAAAAGCTGTTAACGTGATATTTTATTTTCTCTACTTCCAGAACGATGTCTGTGCTTCCTTTCAGAATTTCCCATTTCCTAATAAGGAATATTTTCAAAGACAATTATACTCACGTTATTTATAATAGGGTTGGGTACCTGACGTAATTTCTGCAGCGGAGCAAACAAACACTTCACACGTGGCGCACAAGAGAACGAATGAAGAAATAACCGAGGGTAACCTGGCGCGGTGAAAAGAGAAGAGGGGAGATTTCGCCTTAGAATTATTGTGCGTGGTAGCGCTTTGATAGCGGACTACACAGTTAAAAATTCTGTAACATCTTTGGACTGGACGTGAGATATAATGATGCTCTGATTCCGTTTATGTTATGCATTTTAGTTAATAATGTTGTGAATAACAAATTTTCATCAGCTCTGGAATCATTGAATATGGAATATAACTATGAATATCCCATTACTTTGGATTCCATACAACAGTATACCCAGTTATTAGTCCATCACTACAATGGGATGGTCGTATTGAAATTGAGCCTGTAATAATCAATTTGATGTTGAAATTGAGGTGAAGTATCGAGTATTTGGAGTATTGAAATCAGCTATGAAAATCTATTGTAATGAATGAAAGTGCTACAAAACGGAATATGTTCATTTGTGAAGAGCATGCTATGTATGTATGTGTGTGTTTTGGGGTGACATTCACTGAGACCTAAAAGATCTATTGTGCCCCATTACTACTACTCAGTTTCTGAGGAGAGTCTCAGAAACTAGTAGTTCCTTCAGTTCCTATTTCCCGGAGGAATTTTAGGATGTCTGCAGGCTTCAACTTAGGCAAATGTTCCTCTTCTATCCAGTAATCTCCTAGGTGCTGTGCTCTAGGATTCTGAAGTGCTGTGCAGTTGGAAAGTATGTGGATGGAGGTTTCTTCTTCCATTCCACAAAATCTGCATTCTTCTTCCTCCACTATTTTGAGCTTTTTCAGGTGCCCATTCAGGCGACAATGTCCCGTTAGGATCCCTGTTAAAACTCTTAGCGCAGTTTTACTCTGACTTTTGATCTTTTGATCTCAACAGGTTGTAGTCACCCAGAAGAGTCTTTAATTGTATAAGCCCTACTAGATCTTCCCAATGGTCAGATCTTTTCTTTTTCTCGGCTTTACTTATTTCTTTCAATATTACATTGGGGCTGATTCCGCAAAAGGGTTCGGACCCCCAGAAAGGTATTTAAGTCCCCCTCCTTCTATTCCAGTGTGTCCTGGAATTCATAGTAAGGTGACTATGTTGTTCTCGCCTAGTTCATTGAGTTTGTCTAGGCATTCCCACACTATTTTGGAAATGATTACACAAGAGCTGAGTGCCTTAATGGCTGCTTCACTATCCGACATTACGATAATCCTTTGTCTTTTGTATCCTTTATCAATATTGAACTGGGCGCACTTTCTTATGGCGGGCATTTCCGCTTGAAAGATACTTGGGGTTTTTCCCAAGCTTTCAGAGTGTTTGGTTCCTGGCCCGAACACTCCTATCCCAGTTCCTTCTATTGCTTTTGAGCCGTCTGTGTACCATTGAATGGCATTCTTACCAAGTCTGGTAATGGTATTTGGATCCCATTCCTTCTTGTTGCTCATTTCTGTAACGAATTCCTTTGAAAAGTTATACTTTTTCATCATACCGTCTTGTGGCATGTCCCAGGTTGTCTGATTTCTAAGAAGTGGGGAGGTAGTTTTTTTTAATGATTCCCTCTCTACTTAGTCTGTATCTTGTTCTTTCTGCAAAAAATGTTTCTTCACTTCGAAAAATACTTTTTAAAAAACGAAAAACTACAAAATTGAGACGTTTATTATATTAAGGTTACAAACAATCTGGCTTAATTCACAATGTGTGTAAATTTATAAGATCAGGTATAAAAGCTTAGTTAACTAAAATTAATGTTAACGTTGACGGTTTACGTTTCTTAACTCCTCCGGCCTAAGAGAGAACTATGGAGTTTCTTCAGAGTTCGAAATCACTGGGAAATTCTTGAAGTCCTTGTTTGCCTGGTTTTTTGTATTTTTCTGACTGGTTTTCTTATGTTTTCTTCTAATGATATTGACAGCTAGTAGAACTATACTTGAAAAAACTATAACATATAATAAAATAGTGTAGAAGCTAATGTTTTGAAAATTTACAGAAGGTAATTCCAATTTTGTTAGTTTGATTTTGTCTTCTTGGAGCACATTTTGAATATTACTAAGTTCGTCTAAGTTCACTGAATCTATTTGCACTTTACTTAAGTTAAAAGAGTTCGCTTTTGAGTTTTCATTTGAAAATTGTAACTTGGGAAGTTCTACACTTTTAAAATTTGGCATTTTACTTGCAAAAGTCTTCAATGTAATATTGTTTATTGAAACTACACACTGATTATTTAGTTCAATTATAGAACTACCGTTTAATGGGATATTGTTTATTACTTTACCACATTTTTGGGAAGCAACCACATGAGATGGAGTGATTACTATCCATTGGTTTTCTTCTATTTTCTGAATTTTGGTATTAGTGATTTTCGCTGGAATTTGTTGACATGTGTTTATTGATTGATAATATTTAATAAGTTGGACTTCACAAGGTACATGTAAAGTCATTGGTAGCTTCTGAAGATCTGTGCATAGGAATTCTTCTTGGGATACTTCTTCACAATTTGAGTCTGAGAAGGCGTAGTATTGCTCATTTAAAAGGATAAATTTTGACTTTGGTATAATGGTTTTGAAGGATTGTGTTGATGGAGTGGGTAAAGAATAAAGATGATAGTAATTGTATTCTGAATTTTCAACAATAGGTACTTCAAGTATAAACATAATTTTGTTACCGTTACTATAACTTTTAATTTCAATAATTTTTTCGAGTAGTAAAATATTTTGTTATTTTAATTGAATTGGGAATTTATTATCGTTGTCGATATTTTTACTGACTTCTAAGATTTCAGAAAATAAGTCCTTGGGATCAGCTATAGAATTATGAAAAGTGTTAAGTTTTGCAAAGCTGATAGCTGTTTCAATTACTTCAAGTATATTGTAGGTTATTTGAAAGCTAATAGAAAATTGTGAAACGATTTGTTCTATTGCAAAAAAATGGTAAGTTTCCACGTTTTCAATTTTTATATCTCTAATTAAATTTTGTAAATAATTAATACGTGAGCTTAATATTAATTGGTTATGAGCTAATATTTTAGAATTATTTTCAAAGTTTTTAATGGATGATTGGAGTAAAGTAATTTGGTTGTCGATAAGAGATTTTAATTGGTTTTGATTGTTGGATAAGGATGTAATGGCTTCATCATATCGTTTTGCATCATTTTGATCTAAATTTCCTGTTATGAATTTTACTGCAGATCCTAGTCCGTCGAATAATGATCTTCGTGATCGAGTTTTCCAAAATGGGTTTAATTGATTCAGTTGGAGTGATATTTTATGTTCGATAAATTGAATCATGTGATAAGAGTTTTTAAAGTGTTCAGTAAAGTTAAAAAATCTAGGAGATTTCGATAGGGAGTCATGAATATTATTAAATTGTTCTTTTAACAAAAGAAATTCTTTGGTTATGTTTGTAACATCAAATATTTGTATAAACGTCCAATAGTTTGATTTTATTTGTGCGTTTCCTTTGTGAAGGGGATAAAGACCAGGATTATCATTTAGATTGTGAAATTTGGGTGTGTCTAGTCCTGTGACGGTGGTCCAGTAGAGGAACCTGCAACGGGAGGTTTCTTTAGTTCTTTAATATGTATTATTTGTTTGTCTAATGTTAGTTTTTTTCTTTTTAATAATTTTCTAGATATTTCAACTTTATTTCTATCTAATATTTTTGTTATGTTGTAAGGTCCTAAAAATCTTTTATCTTTTTTATTTCTATTTTTAGGGTTAACTTTGAATACAGTTTGACCTAACTTAAATTCTGGGTTTGTGTCACCTTGTATGTTTGTTTTTTCTATTACTTTCTGTTTTCTCTTGTCTAAACTTTCTTGTACTTCTTTGTATATGTGTTTTAATCTTTCTTTATGGTTAGTAACGTAGTCGGTGTAAAATGATTGAGTCAAAAATATTTCGTTAGGGTTTCTAGAATGAGTATGTCCAAAGGTAAGTTCGAATGGTGTAAAATTTGTGGAGCTATGTATTGAATTATTGTAACCAATTATTGCATAGTCCATTAAGTCATTTTCGTCTGGGTAAATTTCTCTTAAAAGTCGTAAGTGTTCTACCAGAGTAGAATGTAATCTTTCCGCTATTGAATTTGATTCGTGGTGACCTGTTGTTGTAAAATGTACTTTTATTTTATGTAATGCTAAAAGATCTTTGACTGTTTCATTATTAAATTCTGTGCCTCTGTCTACTATTATTGATTGGGGAACGCCAAAAGAAACAAAATATTTAATAAGTGCTTTACTAATGAGAATTGCAGATTTACCTGGAATAAAGATAGCTTGAGCAAATTTAGTAAAGGCGTCGGTTAGAGTTAGATAGTTTTTGCCGTCATAGATGAAGACATCCATATGAATAATTTCGAAGGGTTTACTAGCTGTTTCTGTTAACACTATAGGAACATAGGGGGTTTGTCTGGCATATTTATTCTTTTGACAAATGGTAAAACTATTAATATAATTCGTTACTGTAATTTTCATATTTTTCCAATAGTAAAGGTTGCGTAATCGTTCTAAAGTTTCATTGATTCCTCTATGGTTGGTTTTGCCTTCGTGATAGTTTCTTAGTAAAATGATTTGTTCCTCTTTGTCTTTAATTGTATTCTTCAATTGGGTGCATTTAATTAATTTTGGGCCGTTCGCAGAGAAATGTTTCAAATAAACGTTATTGAAATCACGGTATAAATTTTCATTATGGAAGTACATATAAAAAGTTTTGTTCAAATCTGTGTATTCGGCAATAAAGTGAAAAATAAAACTTTCATTGTCTTTTTCTGGAATTTTGATTTTCATAATTTTTTGATTTTCGTATGTTTCGTGGGAAACATCTGTTTTTGAATATAAATTTGGATAAACAAGAATTTGGTGTACCATATTATTTATCATTTCGTCAAGGATCGGTATACCATTACTAGTATTTTCAGTTGCTGAATGATTTGTTTCAGAGTCGTCAGAGTCGTTAGAGTCATTTTTTGTCCAAAAGGGTTCTGGTGTGTTTAAACTATTACGTTCATCGTTTTCTTGTGTGTTTGTGGGTTTATGCATTTGAATGTCAGATAAAATATTTATTTTGGATGGGTTCGTATTACTAGTAGAAGGTTGAGGGTCTGTGGGAATAGTTTCGGCCAGTTGCTGTAAGAAATCTAGAATGTCGTCATGTGAATTTCCGGGGTTATTAATCACTGATTCGGTTTCTAATGCATTGAAAGTGGGGTCACTATTTGAGTCAAAAATTAAAGGAATAACTGCTTTTGGAGTAATTATTCGTTTTTGATTAACATTTATATTGGCATTCAATTGTTTTAACAAATCTACACCAATTATGCCATCAAATCTGTTACTAAATTTAAAGAGATAAAATTTATGAAATTCTTTCAAGTTAAAAATCTTAAATAAAGGAATGTAAGCGACCTCATCATGATAAGAAATATTGTGTGCTGTTTGAATATTGAATTGTTCTTTAAAAATGCGATTTTG
>CAJUYG010007018.1:0-11422 GCA_910591675.1 Galerucella calmariensis | reverse complement strand
TGTATATGTAAATGATCGTAGTCGGTATTAGTATTCAAAAATGACAGTAGTTGTGAGAATATTAATTGTCAAAAAAGTAAGAATTTGTTATATAGCTCTGATATATTTTTGATTAAAAAGTCAAGAAAAGTGCTGTAGGTTTATTATTTGAATCGTCTAGGCCGGGAATAACGGGTAGTTTGTCCATCGGCGAGACACCAAATTCCAAAGTCAAATCCCCATTTTCTAGATGTACTCGGAAAGGGAAAATAATCCCCCACTAATCCTAATTATTTGGAATGTTTTGAAAAATGCAATCTTTAATTGATAAACTCCCCATCTTTCAATATCCCGATTTTTCAAAATCATTTGTACTAACTACAATTGCGTCGAATGTAGCTATTGGTTCTGATCTCTCTCAGGATAGTCACCCAATTGTTCATTATTCCGGAACTTTGCATTCCGCAGAGCAAAACTATTCTACAATTGAGAAATAATTATTAGCTATTATTGAATCTTGCATTCTCGTCCCTATTTCTTGCCGAAACAGATAACAACCCCTTGTTTGGATGCATGAGATAAAACACCCCACTAGGTTAGCATCCTGGAGACTTAAATTGGAGGATTATAATTTTTAAGTGAAACATGAGTTAGGTAAAGAAAACCAAATAGCCGACTCTCTTTCCAGAGCTCACATAAATGCCCTTACGGAAGATTCAAATTGTGCTGAACCTTCAGATTTATATGACTTATACGTAGAAGAATTTCTCGAACATCTCAATTAAAATTAATCGTCTGACAATACACAACACACTGCAGTTAAAAACCCAATCACAAGAAAACTTATCTCTGGAGAACTCATTAATTTATCGACAAATCAATCAATATTTAAGACCAAATCGGAAATTTATGATTTCACCTATAAGAGAATGTTTATTAAACATACATACACGATAAATTTAACTGATAAAAATTGGAAATCTGGAAGACTAGAAGTTTCCAAAGAAATTCTACTGCCAAATCAAGTTTTCGATTGGAAAATACCACGAATACAGACCTTACATTACTTAAGAGAAAACTCATCTGTTACTGTTACATAGTGTTATTTCTATTGCAACTCTTTGTGAAGGCTTTGTCAGTTTTGGAGCCATCGGCTTTTTATATCATTCTATGGAACATAACCTAAATATAGATATTATTAATATTCTGTACCCGTTTGTGATTAATGAACCCTGTTACTGGAGCTGATGACTCCTGAGTATTTATTCGTATGTACATTTTATGTTGCTAAAGTGCATTTCTTCTATTTCTTGCAAAATATAATGCTTCAATTCCTAATCATATATCAGGCTTATTCAATTCAGTACTTTTGTTGTGTCTACAAATCTTTTACTGCAAAAAATACTATTCTGCCTCTCCAGAGAAACTAAAAAATGCTAAAAATAAAAATTCATCCAGTATTGCTGAAAATGCATCAAATACATCGTCATCAAGCGCACTAAGCAATGATATTACTGATACTGATAGGACCTTCAAATGTTATATTCTCACCTCACCTACATCATACGTCTATCTATCCAATAGATAGAGAGATACATATAGGGCTTATGTGCTTCTAAGAGTCTCCCAACTACGACCTTTGCAAATCTATCGTGTGTACCCTGTGATGCTAGAGTTCCTCATATCTAGACCCGTCCTTATAACTAGACTTCGAATGCCAACTTCAGTCATCCATTGGGAGAATTGTAGTTCTTCCTCCCCTATCGTCTAAAACATTAGCTTAGTCGAGCCATCGCAGTAGCACAGTATTTATGTGTGCTGAGGTTTTCGCATGTTCTTGGCAAAACCTGCATATGGTTGTGCCTTCCAATCCAATGTGATTGTTGAGTCCACAATGCTTCATCAGGAGCGCTTTTGCTATGCCACAGGAAGGTTCTAGCAAATAGGAGCACGTCGTGCTCCCTCTCGTGTTAGTGAGTCTTTATTGTCCTGCTTACCATAAAATATGATGAACTGTTATAGTTCTACTGGCAGCCTATTGGCTTACTGTACTTTAGTCCCACATTTAGTCCATCTACCCAGTTATCCCTCTGCTCTCTATCCAATGCCTCACAGTCAGATAAGATACAACTTACGGTCTCGGTATCTATGCCACAGAGTCCGCAGCTGAGATAGCCGTTTTATAAACATATTTTATGGAGGTGATCTTTTACCAGCGCATGACCCGTTAGATAGCCTGTAATACTTTTTAGCTGATTCCTATTCAGTAGTTCTTCGGCCCATTTAACACATGTGTCACATACAGTATGCGAAAACTCCATCCAGTTCATTCCATTTACACAAGTACGACTAGGAAAATATGAGAAAAACTGCTTGAAAGAGAGAGAAGAATAATTGTGGGCGTATCTAGTTCATCCGAGGTTCATCCATTCAGCTCTCGTCATTCTTCCAGCCTCGGATGAACGAGATACGCCCACAATTATTCTTCTCTCTCTTTCAAGCAGTTTTTCTCATATTTTCCTTGTCGTACTTGTGTAAATGAAATGGACTGGATAGAGTTTTCGCATACTGTATGAAGGTTTGACTGTGTACCTGATTTTGAGTGTACCTTCACCACTGTAGGTACTCTATGCTGCCTATGCACACAGTCTTGTATTTGTCCTCGGACCACAACCTCTTCTCGCGAGCTCATCAGCTTGTAGCCCAACGATTATACACCCTACAGGATTGCTTATATCCATTTAACTCTGTGTTCGCTTTTTAATTTTATGGTTAATCGTGTGTTTACAAAGTGTGTTTTGACGTTATTTTATCCGTTTTTTCAATTTTGAAGGTGTTGTTTATTAATATAGGTGGTAAGTAATTGTCAATCAAGAAGGTCCATAAATGCGAAGCACGTTATTTCAGTGTAAATACAAAATTTTTGGATTCGAGTTTCAATGTATGTACGTAACATTTCAAATACTAAAGGTGGATTCATGGAAACAAAAATAAGAATTAATTCAAAACTAAAACTTAGAACAGAGAACTATGTAAAATGTAATGTAAATGATCATGCAAAAAAATTAGAAATTAAGATATAAGCTAAAACTAAAAAGAATGCCTTAGTTTCTCAGTTTCTGGCATCATAAACATCTACATTACATTACATGGTTTTATATGTTCTTAGTTCTGTTATAAAGTAATCTAAGTTTTAATTTTTGCTTGTATGAATCCTTCTTTGTAAACTTCGAACAATTATTGGGATTAATTATAGTAATTATCAATCCCAGAAAAAAAAAATGGTTGGAGAGAAAAAGTGTGAGTACGACATGAAATGATAGAGGTTTTAAAAAAATTGAAAAAAATTGTTTATTAATAACTTTTTTAGCAGAGCATAAGGCGTCTATTTTATTTTCCCAATAAAAAAATATATATAATCCTGAGTTTACTCATCAATTAACCCATAAACACAGCTCGTAGATTTGCTTCTCTTTCTGTGCAAAATAAATTATAAGCAAGTTTCTTCAATTCAAAGTTATTGTTTGAATCGTTAATTTATATTTTATAACTACTTATACTACTAAATATAATTTTTTAAATAACATATCACCAAAAATTAATTTATTATTATTTTTTGCAAATACACAAGAAAAACGTGAAAAATATTAACGGTTGCAATATATTTTAAATTGGTCGAGGTCCACTGGTGACATAGGCAAGTTCTCACTCACCGACGAAAGATTTGAGTTAATAATCAATCCTGTAGGGTGTATAATCGTTACTTGTAGCCAGAGGTATCGCTACGTCCCGGTATCCACACTAATCTTTCTATCAGTTCATTTAGTTCTTTCTGGCATTCTCCTACCAGTATGCATGTTACCTTGCGGTTATTCAAAGCTGCAAAGGCTGCCTGGCCGTCAGTTGGTATATTTTTCCTATGAGGATATCCTGTATTTGTTCATTCTGACAAATTGTAGAATAGCGTAAATATCTGCCTGGAATAAAGAGCCATATGTTTTCATAATGAGAAGGAACATCTTGTGGTCCTTATTTCACCATACACCCCTGCTCCTGTCCCTTCCCCAGTCGTTGAACTGTCTGTGTATCAGGTCTTACCCCGGAGAAACTTCCACCAAAACGAGACATTTGTCCAGAAACTAAATGATGTAGATCCAAATTGATATTCTTAAGTTAGGGTCGTTTGTTCTCTGTGAATAAGCAATAATCCAGTCATTACGTCGGAAAAACAGGTTAGAAATTCAAATGAACAGACAAAAGCCTAATTTTGAATATTACGTGGGGGCCTATAAAATCTTATCTTCAAATTGTTGACTAAATTTCACTTCTGCATTCTCCGCCATCTTGAATAAAGGGTTAAATTGACCGCAGTGCATCCGACGCGTCCCGCCATAGAACGCGCCTATACTGCGTCCGTTGGAGTTGGAGAGAGAGGAAAATGAATTATTCGACATTTTTTCGGAAAGGGCAAGGAAAATGATTGGAAGAGGAATACAGTATATCAATATCGCTTCCCGACCAACTGACACAGATCAAAGTGTAACTGTCTATAACAATATCCGAATATAAGAAAAAGAAATTATTGGCAGGGCAAGAGGGATTCGATACTCGGAGCTCTGGGTGATGGGCCCATCATGCTTCCACTGTGCTACGCCGCTTTTATTCATTTTTGTATCTCATCGAAGAACCGAATTATTAAGAAAAAACTGAGTTCAACCTTTTTTCAAGATGGCGGAGAGGAAATTTTGATCGATAAATTGAAGCTAAGCGTTGTTGCCCCCCCACGTAATGTTCAAGATTTTGCTTTCTCGGTTCATTTTGCATTTCCAAATGTATATATTGACTGGACAACAAGATGAATTGTTATCGTATTATTCAATTCATACATATAAATTATATCGAATATGGTTGTAATACATATTTTTTCAAGTATTCTAATTTCTCTTTAACCAAATATTCATAGGGTGTTTCATTAAAAAAATGAATACCATCGATATGCCAGTTGCTTTAGTACATCCTGTATATTTCAAAATTAATTTAAAAATATATCTCTTATTAATATCTTGGCGCTGAATAGTCAGAAATGTTGTAATTCTCACCACAATGGGCCATCGCGTAAACAGTAATTCACCCTCTATAGAGATTAATTGTGTCAAGATCTGATAACTGTCAATACAATTCATTGGAATTGTATTGTCGGACACTTCATTATATAAACAACACAATACACAATCCCCGAAATTCATTACATTAAACACTCTTCAAACGGAACAATACATCTGGAAGTGACAATCAGACTATTAATCTTCTAGTAAAATTATTGAGCTTATAAGTACGAGCGGTTATAGACTAGGGTGAAATATATCAAAATAAACCTGGGGGTGTATTCTCAAAAAGTGACATTTTTTGTCGCATGCGAGATTATATTTCTGTCAATCAAGAATTATACAAAAAGTACAATCTCACATGCCTTTTTCATTTGCCATAATCTAATCTAAGACTAATGAGTAACTTTTTATTATTCCTGATGTTCGTGTGTATGCACTGAACTCCTCCTAAACGACTGGACCGATTTTGATTTTTTTTGTGTGCGAGTTAATTTGGAAATGGTTTAGATCCACAATTAGTCCCAGTAGGTGGCGCTGCAATCGGGTTCTTGCTGAACTTCCAACCTAACTTCTCCTAAACGGTTGGTTCGATTTTTACGAAATTTTTTCTGTGGGTTTGAGTAAGTATGGTTTAGATTCACATTTGGTCCCAGTGGGTGGCGCTATAATCGGGTTCTCCTGAACGATTGTTCTGATTTTTATGGAATTTTTTCTGTGTTGAGATTAACAATCAGTTCTGGTCGGTGGCACTGCAATCGGGCTCTTGCTGAATTTCTCCTAAACGGTTAGTCTGATTTTGATGACTTTTTTGTGCGCTTGTATAAGAAGCTGTATGGTTTGAATTCACAATTAGTTGCGGTAGGTGACGCACATGCCCCGAGCTTCCGACGTGTAACACGTTTTGCCCACCAGTGATGATCTTTTACTACAAACCTCGATTCTTATTACGCATGAAAATACATCACATAGAATATTTATTTGTACCGGAAAAAGTGAATACTTAATTTGTTAACATGCTGGACACACCGCTAAATCTTGCTCCACCACTTCACACGACCTTCCTTCCCTATGAAACACTTCCGTCACCTTTGAACCACCTTTTTCAGCTGTCCCAGCTACTACTGATACCACTTCAGACAATCCTGAATTAACTTCTGAAGTACCACTCGCTCCCTCCTCTCCTGTACCTGGCGAAAAACGTCCCCAGTCACGAGACAGCATTCTTGACTCTCCGCAGTCTTTATCTCCTCTGCGATAATACTCTAATACTCTCGATACTACCAATCATATATCATATTATGTTTCCTCCAGAATTCACAATATCTAATTAAAAAAAACAAAAAATCGAAACTGGCTGATGTTGATTGTCGTAGTTTACGCACCTAATAACGTTCTATCATTCAGAAACTCTATGACGAGTCTCCTGAGTCTTTCTCCTTTAACGCAATAAGTTGGGTGCTGAACTTTTTGCGTTTCTCGAAAATACTTATCGAGTTAACGACTCTCTACCTGAAGTCAATAAATCTATCGCCGATACTGCTTCCCTACTGGAAGATTTATCATTAATTCATTCCATTCCCAACGAAAGATCTTTAAAAAATCGCATCACACGACTGACCAATAAAATTAAACTTAAACTTCACCCCGAGAAAAACATTCATCCTGGGGAAACTTTTTCTGACGACGGTAACACCACTGACTCCTCTGCACTATCTCAATAGATAATCTCCTTCCCTTCCCTTCTAATTAATACTATTCTCTCTAATACAATGGAACTGCGATGGATTTTATCCTCATCTAGAAGTAATTCTCTCCATGCCCCTGACTTTCTCTGTCTGCAGGAAACCAATTTTAAAATCGATCATCAGCGCAATCTAAGAAAACTTTGAAGTTTATCATTACATCCGTATCAATTGTATGAGAGCCAGTGGTGGTACTTCAATATTTGTACATGTACTCATCTTATTTGCCGCTAACCACAAATTTTGAGGTAATTGTTGTCACCACTTGGTGCCCTAATAGGCTGACCATTTGTAGCATTTACATTCCACCCGACCTTCCTCTTAATGAAGAAGACCTAACCGACCTAATTTTTCAGCTCCCCACTCCTCACATCCTTGTTGGTGACTTTTATGCACATCACACTTTGTGGGACTATACCCGTGGTTCCGCTAGATGCAAAGTTGGAGAAAACGTCGTACATTCCTCCGGAACCTGCTTGTTGGATACATGACTCAAAACTCACTTGAACATTTCCTCTGGCTTATTTTCTGCCCTTAACTTCAGTTTACCTATGTGACCCTGAAACTGCACTTTTCCTTTTTTGGCAAGTTTCCGATGACCTTCATGATAGCAACCACTTTCCTTTCATTATATCTAATCATTCTATTAAAATGACTATCACTAGAAGCTCCTGACACTTACAAAATGCAAACTGGTTTGAATTCCTCATTAACCATTTCTGAAAATATAAATGACACTTTAAAAATGTTCAATGAAAGCATACTTGCTGCTGCCGAGACTAACATAGGCAAAACAGTCACTTCCTCGACACAAAAATCTGTGCCTTGGTGGAATTCAGCTTGCGAATATGCCATTCTTCTATATAAAAAGCTTGAAGCTGGAGCAAAATTCTTAGTCCAGCAGAGCAAAAAATCCTTATGGAAAAACTATACCTCCTCCCTGGATCATAATACAAATCCCAGTCAAGTCTGGAAAAAATTTGCACAAATTCAAGGCAGAAAATTCCCTTCTCAATACTTAATGATAGGTACAGTTATCTCCGAAAACCAAGCAATTGCCGACTTCCTCGCACAAAAATTGAAGACAAATTTAATAAACGTAACTTCATCTCTATTTCTCTCAATCCACATATTCAGTCTTCCACCTCTCTTCAGTCATATCCTCGTGATGTTGCGTCCGTCAACGCCCCTTTCATCGAAATCAACTGAAATCTACCTTTTCTACTTGTAGAATTCAGCGGCCAGCCCTGATAAGGACCCTTGCATTTTTCTCAGAAAACTATCATCTCTCTCTAAGCTTCTCGAAATCCACAACCCTATATGTAATTCTTACCTGTTTCCTGACGCATGGCGCAAATCTATTATCATTCCACACAAGCGAGCCTCAAAGTATTTTTCAAACTTCCGAATGCATCTTCCTACCCCACAAAAATATTGCAATATGCACTGACTCCCTTCCCTTCATTCAGTCAAACTTCACTGACTACCCAATTGTCCAGAATATACACCACATCTATTAAACTCTCGTTGCTCAATATATAACAGTATCTCACATTGGAATTGATGGTAACGAAACTGCGGATCGCCACGCGAAAGAAGCTGCCTCTAGTAGCAACCCAAAACACATTGTCCAACGCGCAACCGACTTCAAGTCCCACTTCAAAAACCTCATACAAGAATCTTGGCGACATCTATGGCGTAATAGCATGACAGCACTTCATGATATCCAATCTACTTCTCCTCTCCCTTGACTTTTCAACCCACAGAGACGCTACTATTATCAGAAGAATCCGACTCAGCCACACCAAACTTATAAATATTTTCTTAATTTTCGGGCCGAGATGGGAAACTCATGTTCGAATGGGTCCTTAACCATTACCCAGACAGTGTTGGACTTATCCCCACGGGAATGCCTACCAACTAAACCCACCTCAAACTCGCCGTTACTCCCGCCTTGGAATCACTACACTAGCATACTTCAAGAAGGTCGGCGGTCCCTCACACACTCTTCGTAATCTTTTCTCTTTTATCTCTCCTACCTCTCACATGCCATGTCGTGTCCTCTTTCCCTAATCATGCTCTCTACTACGCCCCTTATCTTCATCCATTCCCTCTCGCCACTCAACATAATCTCCACCATATTTTCCCAATACACTGCCTCTCCCAGTTCATTTTCCAACTTCTTCCAAACTTCCTCGTACTTCCAACATCTAAACACGTGTCCCACATCATCCTTCACTTCACATCTCTCGCACACTCCAGTTTCTCTCTTTCCAATCTTGTGGAGGTAACCCACTCTCTACCCATGCTCTGTGAGCACCTGCGTCAAGAAGTAGTTCACTTCCCCGAATTTCCGGTCCACCCAATTTCTCTTGCTCCCAATCGCTACTTTTAGCGCGCCCTCATACTCATCCCACCTTCTCTCCATTTCCTCATCCATCCATTCCTGTACTTCCTCTCTGGTCACACCACTCCAGCGTTTCTGTCTGGCTCTAGCCATCAAGTCCAATGGCTTGACAGCACCGCTGCTGTCAGTCCCCCGCAGTAGTAGTCTAACCCTCGCATTCACCACTGCTTTCTCACCCCACACTTCCGCGTCATACAGCATACCCTGGTCTACCGACCTCCCAATTACCCTCCTCTTCCACTCTCCCGATCCTTCCACATTACCCATTAATCTTCCCAGTTATGCTGCCCTTACTTTTGCCATCTGTGCAGCCTTGAACATATGGGTTTTTGAAGAATAATTGGCTATCCATCCACACCCCTAGATATTTTACCGCTTCCTCTATCCGAATTTTCCTTTCCTTTGCCATCACCTCCACTTCCCTTGTCTTGCTCCGCTGCTTTACCAGTAGCCCCACGGTCTCATCTTTAGTCACTTCTAGTCTACACCGCTCTATCCTCTCCACAATCCTCCTACACATCCTCTCCGCCTTTCTTTCTATCTCCACCTCTTCTTTTGCCGTACATACCAGACAGACATCGTCCGCATACACTGTAATCTCACATCCCTCTTCACATGCTATCCCACAAACCTCATCACACACACACTTCCAAAAGCGTCGGTCCCAGAACCGAGCCCTGGGGCACTTCAATATCCGTCCCATACCTTTTCCCTCTAGTGTCAACTATCGCACGCCCCGTCAGATAGTCATCTACTAGATTAACTAGCCCGTCCCCTATTCCAAGCTTCATCAACGTGCTCAACATTGCCCGTTTATTGACACTGTTGAACGCGTTTCCTACATCGAAGACCACGAGTAGGGCCAATTTCTTACTCCTACAGCTACCCTGCCTAGCCCTTTTCACCAAACCCACCACCCTGCCCAGCGCTGAGATGCATGATTTCCCTTCTACAAACCCATGCTGGTTTTCCTTAAAACCCTAATTCCTACCAATTTCCTCCTCAATTGTAACCTTTATTATCCCCTTCATCAATTTACCCAAACCACACAGCAGGATGACAGGCCTGTAGTCCCACGCCCGCTTCCCATCTCCACCCGTCTTCTTCACAAGGCTGACCATGGCCACCTTCGACCTTTCCGGGAACTCTTCCTTCCTTAGTATCTTGTTGAATAGTTCCAAAAAGTACTCTCCATTGTCATCCAACAGTCTCTTCATCATAACACCTCTCATGTCATCTATCCCTGGGGCTTTGCTCACTTTAACATTCCTCCCTCCCTCCTCCACTTCTCACTTCTCTACCGGCCTTACCTTTTCATTTTCCCCATCTCCCTAATAGTCTGGGCTTCCCGAATCCCGCCCCCACTCCTCCCCCACTCCTGTGAACAATTTCTCTATAATCTCCTTCTCCCAATCTTCCTCCAGCACCACGTTCCTATTTCCACCCATTCTTCTCAACGCTATTTCATACGCCTTCCCCTATGGGAATTTTATTTGATATCTTTCGTGAATATTTATTCACCTGTTGTAACAATAGTTATAACTTACGAAGTAAAAAACTATCTGATAAAGTCAAAAATTGCATAATTTTACCTACACTGGTGCGGAAAAGTGACACTTTCAAAACTAAAATGCTTGCGGAAAAATGGGTTAAAACGGTCGTAGGTAGAAAAAACAATTTTCTTTATTCGTACAGACTATATCAATTTTCTTAGCAATCACGTTACGCACATCAAGCAAAGATTGAAATTATCTTTAGAACAATTAACTAAAATAAGCTCGCGCACTATAGACAATCGACGAAGGATGATGAGTCAAAACAGACATCGACTTCTACTTTTCCACCTTGACGTCTGATTTTTCCCAGCTGCGGTTAATGTCTACTATACCCCAAATTTCTCCCAGACTTAATCCACTTGTTGATATAGGAATCTTTATACTTTTAATAGTGTAACATTATTTTTTTGTGTATAGTTAACTTGTCCTCTCTTTTTGTTTCCTATTTTTTAGTTCAATAAATAGATCCATAAACGGATCGAATAGAATAATTTATACCCAGACTATGGGGTAAATAAGTAATTACATTACGACATGACAGGCTATGTTGCCTGTGGAAAGAAAACATTTCAATAAAGCGGTATCTGCACAATATAAAGCTCTGTAATAGAATAATAATAATGGGTCAAT
>CAJUYG010007017.1:0-11425 GCA_910591675.1 Galerucella calmariensis | reverse complement strand
AGCTTCCGTGTATGTTGTGCACCCATCCCTCTGGAGCTATCTTCCCCTTATACTGTATGGGCTGAGTTCTCTCCTCCTCTGTCAAAGAGCTCAGATGTTACAGTATAAGGGGAAGATAGCTCCAGAGGGATGGGTGCACAACATACACGGAAGCTTGGACACCGATAAAGAAATGGTGGACGTAATAATTAATGTATTGAAAGACCAAACATCTCGTACATACACTTCTATCTTTGGCTATAATACGCCAAACATCGAGAGGCTTAAGGTTTGCCCTTTAAGAATGTTTTGCCTTAAATTAAAAAAAATATATCAATATAGGTTCAATTTCCTTTTCTTCATAAATGAAGAGGGTGGTTAATATTTCACTTCCTAGATAACACTTTATTAAGCATTGCTAAAGCTCACCTTGGCAACTAGGATGTAGAAACCATTTATTATTTTGGTTCCTATTTTGACAACAAAGCCACTCTCAAAATATTTATAAGCTTCAAGACTTTTGAAGGCTTTCATTTGTTGTTTTGAGTAGAAGCTGTGACTTAATACTAAATATGCCACAATATCCATATTAGTTGCAGGTGGTACTCCCGCAATATTATAACATATCTCTTGGGAAGTTGAAGTAAGAGGGTCTACATTGCTAATTATTCGTACCTTCATTCGGTACCTAAAACAAAATAAACAATTTAAAATAGGAACAAAATAACTTTAGTTATGAAACGCACCTTTCACCAACATCGCTGCTTTCTTGCAACAGTCTGCGAAGATATTCACTCTCCATCAAAGACATAACTTAAAAAATATTTCTAACACAAAAATGTTCGGTAACACTCTCAAAAACACTTAAAAAATAATAAAAATCTCGCGCTTACAACTGCTTACAACAAAGATGATTCACCACTGTTATGTGGGTTGTTTATGATATCTATGGTTTGTGTGCCACCAACTGTCATATTGGATCACGTGGTTTGGAATGCCTAATTAAATTATTGTAAAATTAGTGTGACTTCAGTTGCTGCAGGTTAGATGACAAATAATTCATGTTAGGGTTGTAAGATGGTACTTTTAGCAAAATGCATGCTGAACTGATTTTATCTGTCAAACGGTTTCTACCCGAGTTTTTAATATTATTCATCTTTGAAAATAATGACTCGCAGGCATAGGTAGATAAAAACATTGTTAAAATAGCATGAGCCAGCTTCTTCAAACAGTTAAATGTGTCTGATAACGCATTCCATGTCTCCGGAACTTTGTTATTAGCATTTTTACTTAAATTACTTGTCAATCTTTCAGTTTCAATTGATTCCAACTCTTTCCTTGTTTCAATGAAATTTTGAATCCATATTGAACTAGATTGGAAATCAATCAGCTGCATTTCAAATTCTTCAATTTCCATCCAATCGAATTAAGAGAAGTTAAGTTTATGAAATGACGTCACATCAGGTAGGGGAGAGTGGTACACAATGAAACGTTTTTTTGAACATTTCGTATAACTTCCGACTTTATTATTTAAAGCATTTAATTTTTTTATTGCATAGTTATTGGATATTTAGCTATAAACAAGTTTTTTAGAAAACCATACTATTTAGGTAAAATAAATTAAAATCTACATAGATGTTTTTGTATCAATGTGTACCACTGGTGGTACAGTTTGAAACATAGAGTAGTACACAATGAAACAAAATAGTACACGTATAAAAATATTTATTATTAGAACAAAATCAGTTGTGAAAAAACGAAAACTTTTTTATTTTCAAAAAAGATTGGAAAAAAAACTAAAATAAACTAAATCAACACAAAAAAGGAACAAAAACATTTTTTCTTTTTAACCTGTCGGTAAAAAAACTGAAATATTTATTTTTAATAAAAGGTAATAGCAAAATATCAGCGTACAATCATGTTACCAAAACCAACTCCGAATTTAAAGTATGATGAAAGCCTTTTGTTCTTTGTATTTATCGGATTCGGCAACAGTATAGCAAAATCTGATTTCAGCGCCATATGAATGTCAGGAACATCTGGAAAATAGAATGAATTTGAAACTTTTGCGCTCTTCCTCAAATACGAAATTCTAAATTCTTTAGAGTTCAAAGCTTCCAAAATTTTAGCAACATAGTAAATATTATTTTGAAATTTGTCCAAGACAAAAGAATCACTCGAAATTTCAGTAGTTTCATCAACTGCTTAAAATTCTGATTGTTCCTTCTCTTCCTGCATCATATGGTATTGAAATTCAGCCAAGGTTAATTCATCATCTGAAGAATCCGCAAAATGCAAACTTTCTGTGTCCGTCTCTGAATCTTCTTCACGTTTTGCTTTTTTTCTTTGTATCCTTTTTGTCTGCAGTTAAATTTCGTTTTGCCCTTTCAACTTCTTCTGTTTTAGGAGTTTCTCTCTTTTCTATTTTGTACGAAAGTTCTTTCATTTCTGGTGTACTGGTTAAAATTACAGTTTTCTTCGATTTTCGTGTTCGATTTAAGTTTTTTCGAGGAGCTGCCTTTGGAAAGCCCCGTATCTCAAATGGTGAAATAAAAGAATTTTTTGAAGTCGACGCTATTTCCAAAGTAGAGTCTTCCTTATCATCTGCACGCTGTTGGGGATCGGTTGTGCTACATGAAGCATCTGCGGTATCGTTGCCGCTGCCGCCGGCAACTTGTTCATCTTTCAGATTTTCTTGGACTACAACCATTCCTTGTTGGAGGTTCTCCTTTTGGGTGCCTTCAGGTCTGTCAGTCAACGATGAAACAAGAAAGTCAGCCTCCGTAAAAATATTTTTATTGAATGGGTAGATACCCGTCGAACGGAACCCGTTTAGCATGTTTTCAGGCGTCATTGATTTTGAGTGGGCAATACCAACACATTCAGCTATTTGATATAACGTCATAGGTATGGCGGGGTGGGTGAGGAGCCACGAATCTATTGCACTATTGTAAAAGTTCTAAAAAGAGTAAAATACTGCTTTGTCTAAAGGCTGCAACTTGTTACTCGTATGTGGCGGGAGGGTTAGAATAATGATTCCATTGTTTTTGGCCTTTTCCGCTATTTCTAGGGACATATGTGATTCGTGGTTATCATATATTAATAGGCATGGCCTTTCTTTTGTTACACCAGTATGTTTAATAAAGTGGTTTAACACCGCAACAAACAGTTCAGCGGTCATCCACCCACTTGGATTTGCTAGTCCTAATGTGCCTGGGGGCGCGCCATTTAACATATGAGGGACAAACTTCTTTCGGGGAAAAATAATTATCGGCGGTAGAAAAGTTCCGTTTGCTCTAATTATAGCACAAGTAGTGGCTAGTAATCCTCTTCTGGCACTTGTGCACTGGTTCAATTGTTTCACCCCTTTTTGTGTAACTACTTTATGTGGACGCTGTACAGTCGTAGTAGCAGTTTCATACAAATCATAAATTTGAATTTCCTGAACAACTGTTGGGTTCTCTCTATATATTTTCTCAAGCTGTAGGAAAAACCTTTCGACGGTAGGTTTTGTGAAAGAAGTAAGCCTGGATAAAGAGCAAGCTTCTGGCTTTCTAATACTTAAAGACGCATTTCTTTTAATAAAAGCTTTTAACCAATCCTCACTCGCAGACTTATTCCTTCTCCAGGAATCTGGCATATTAATATTGTTTCTGAGCGCCATTTCATATGCCAGCTCTCTCACTTTTTGAGTATTTAACCCAAATGCCATTTTGCTACAGGTCTTTGAATATTCAGATAAAGATCTTTCCCGCTCGGTGCTAAATATTGATCTAACAGCATAATTCGGCTCCATTTTAGTATTAAGGTCATTTCGTTCCTTTAGCACATAACGCCTTAATGTGACAAAATTCACATCAAACATATCTGCAGCTATGCGGTAGGAAGTACCATTTATTTTGACCTCTTGGACTGCTGCGGTCATTTGATCTCCTGTAAATTTAGCTCTTGTTCGCTCCTTCTTCTTCCTTACCATGGTTGCCTACAACGAAAAATTCCACGGTCAGAAAGACACGAGGTGTTACATTGTGTACCACCACCTTATGTTTCAATGTGTACCACTACGCACTTTTTTTTTAATTGGAAGTAAATCTAAGACAAGAATATTTCTGTACAAAATATTTTATAGGTTGAGAAATGCATACCATAATTATTCATAACAAATATAAACGGACACTAAAACTGCTTAATTGTAAATATCATACCTTTTTATATTGGCTTCCTTTTTAAGACACAAAAAACACAAATTGGGTCATGAAATGTGCACTCTTCCGAATATCAAAAACAACTAACGGGTGGCTGATGCAACATCATAAGACTAATTCACGACAGCGCTAGTATTCGAAATCATTTGGACCCAATAACAAAAGTAGTAACAGCAAAATAAAAATCGAACTTAGACGTTAGTTAAACTCTACAACAAATTTAATCGTAAGATATTTTGATTGAATAATATAGAATAACAATTGTTCTTAACTTATTAATAAAAAGAATATCCACATTGAAATAAACTTGCTAGCATGGGAAAAGGGATGATAATTACTATAAGAAAGAAAGCAATAAATGTATAATTTAAATATCATGATTTCGAGAGAAATAATTTGAATAAGTAATCAGCAAGACCCAATGATGAATTCGAACCATGACAATTTAAATCCACAATTGAATAAAACCGCGCGCAGTGTTTCTAAACATTTAAAATTATATTCAGGAATATCCCGCAATTTATCACGAATCAGTTCTAAATTTGGTACTATATTGTCCTTATAAAACCACCTAAACAAGCCGTTCAATAACATGTTTCGTAGCATTGTCAACGTTACTCAGTTTTTGATTTGTTCTTTTTTGCTTTAAAGAATGATCCGTAAGAGTGCCTAGTTTAATTACTTTATAAGTAGTAGTAATCCCGATTTTCGTTGATCCGTGAATTCTCGCGATAACCGCATTATCATGAATTACAGAATTTTCTTTTTTCAAACACGCGTACATATTTAGAACAACGCGTTGACACTGAACATGTAAATCTTTGTTTTTAAATTGAGCCCTATCATCATTATCATTTATTGCTGATGCCCGTTTGTAATTATCAATGATTTAGTACAAGTTTTAGTCAATTTTTTAGGATCCTAAACTTGGGACACTAAAATATTGACAAGAAAAAAATGTGTTTGCAACACACCATGTTTTAGTCACTTATTAAGGTTGTGATTATGCGCACTATTTTGTTAGTAACCTGTCACTTTTCAGATTCTAGCTAAGAATTTGAATTTTTCAATTTAAATAGGTATCAACAACAATGAACACAGAATTTTTATTGTTAGCAGCAGCAATTCTTATTAAGAGGCTTGAGTAGGTCATGACTTCACTTCAGGTCGTAGTTTGTTGGCACCATAATTCAATGAAATGAATGGGAGGCATCACCGCTACATTGTCTCCTTCGAATAGAGAATCTAGCTCGAACATCAAATTTGAAATTCCATTCGTTTAATTTGATGCGGAGCGCGGCAATATGGAACTTTTAAATGTTGAAATGCTGAAAACGGTTTATAAAATTGTATGATTTCTCGGATTGATATTTTATATTGATGAAAAAAATGTATAATTTGGCCAAATATTGACGAATTTTATCTACCCTTGCTTTGGGTATGTGGATTTAGATTTTGAACGTGTGATTTGATAACGTGATATAAAAGTAGTATTAAATTTTTGATCAGCAACGTCACTCTGATTGCATGGATTTAGTGTAGCATGTGTTAGTATTTGCATGAAAATAATGTGTGAGAAAATGAATGATTGTAAATGAGTTATTGATTACATTGAATTTTGCCATAAATGATTAGCGCATTTGTTATTTTTCTAGTAATTTAAGTGGTATTTAGTGTTTTAGTTTCCTTTATACAATTTTATGTGTAAATCTCGAGTGTAATGTAGGATTTCAGGAAAAATTAGTGGGTAAGAAAAAAATATCAACAGGAAGTGAAAACGTATTTCAATCAATGATTATTTCTCTAATTGGCAATCCCTTTACATATTGGGGATCTACCAATTCTGGTAATAAGCATAAAAAATAGAATTTCTTCAGTCTTGGTAATATCAGGTTCCAGAAGTTATCGTCTATATGTATCTTAAATGGAAATAACAAATTTTAACCAGAAATAAATTGCAGGTGTTTTTAATAAGTTCATAAATATTTACAAGATCCTTTTTTAAAATAAAATTTTGTTTTACCTTCTCAGTTACAAAACCGAGTGGACTCCAGATGCAAAAATACACCACTGCCTGTTTGTAGCAGCGAGCTGGCCCTGGACCTGGTAATGGTAATTGTGGTTTCGCTTTATTTTTAAACTTCCATCGATAATTGTGGCTAATTTTATTTTATTTTGTGAAATGGCATCTAGTGGATGTAATTTTGAAATAGACACTGGACATTTTATCTCTACCATTCCATCATCTCCTATCAAACCGCCAGGACTTGCACATAAATAATATTCTTCTGGGTGAATATAAAAACCACTTTCACATATCTTAACATCTATTTTTTCCTGAAGTTGTCCCTTTGCCAAAGGCTCACTGTCATTTCCATATTTAGTGGCTTTGTTACCCAGAAAATTGCTGTATAGTAAGTTTTTTTAACAAGTTTACAGTTGAACCTTTTCGCCTTTTGCTTACTCTTCCAAAATTAGAAGCTGTAAGTCTAAGGTACCTCTCTTGTATCCACTGCGGATTTACGGTTTGTCCTACAGTTTCTATTGTAATTTTATTCATTTCTTCCTTAGTTTTTTGAAGAGACATCAAAAGCTCTGTTTTTTCATCAATATATTGTTTGTCGTCTAGTGACAGAGCTAATGAATTCGCCTCTGGTCCATAATCCTTGTCAGCTTTTGCCTGCTGCTTGACTTTTGGTTTGAACAACCGTTTTTTCTTGAAAACCCTTCTTTTTTTCATCCTTTCAATATATTTTTCGGTGAATCGCTTTGCACTTGATTTAGTCAAGGATTTATGGAGATTTTGATAATAGTCACCTTCAACATTAAAAGACAATGCTTCACACCTGGTTTTGTATGAACCTCTTGAGGTGAAATTAATCCGTTTGCCTCCTACAAACTCACAAACGACACTATTAAATTGTTCAGCAATATTGTTTTTCATTTTTAAAAGTAAACTGCTGCAATTGTCCATCAGTCTTTGCAAAGATATTCTAATATTTTGGTCGAGACCACATTCTCGCATTAGTGGCAACAAATTTTTTTCTCCTGGAGCAGGCTTGCACTTAAATACCCAATTTCCGTGCATTTAGAGTGTTCACCAAAGATATGAGATGGAATATTTTCCAAATCTGGAGTCGAACTTTCTCCATAAACTCACATCGTTCTTGTCGTCTGTGTTCAGTGGCCTTTGTAATAGCTGTTCTTAATTTCAAAATCTTGCTAAGGACAGTTTTTCTCAAAAATGGGTGAACAGCAACATTTTTTGTTTGGCTTTTTTTTCCATTTTGGGAGCCGTTCAGATGCCGGGAGCACTGCAGCCTATTGGCTTATTGTACTCTGCTCCCATATTTAGTCCACCCATCCAGTTATCCCCGTACCTTCGAGTAGACGGTATAGGTCCATTGGATGTGTGCCATATACGTCAGGTGGCACATTGGCCTCTCCAAAGATTGCCCGTCTCCTCGAGTGCAGTGCCTCACAGTCTGACAAGATATGGGTCACGGTCTCGTTCTCCATGCCACATAGTCTGCAGCTGAGGTCCCCGTTATATAACCCCATTTTATGCAGGTGATCTTTTAACGGGGTATGACCTGTTAGATAACCTGCAATAATTCTTAGCTTATTCCTGCTGATATTCAGTAGTTCTTTGGTCCGCTTTGCACATGTGTCACCTATGAAGGTTTTGCTGTGTACCTGTTTCGGAGTGTTCCTCCAATGAAGTCTATGTTGGCTTTGTTCCCATTTTTGTATTTGCGCTCGGACTACCTTTTTTGTGGTCCCAAGAGCTGGTTCTGGTCCAACATATGCTGTTGCTGAACCTCTTTTTGCGAGTTCATCAGCTTGTTCATTTCCAGAAATACCATTATGTCCCGGCACCCACACCAATCTTACTTTAATGTGGTCTGCCAGTTCATTTAGTTCTTTCTGACATTCTTCTACTAGTCTGGATGTTACCTTGCGGCTATTTAAAGCCGCAAGGGCTGCCTGGCTATCAGTTAGTATGTTTATCCTATGAGTGTCAGTCCTATATTTGTTAATTCTGACACATTCTAGGATGGCATAGATCTCTGCCTGAAATACAGAGGTATGTTTGCCTAGTGAGAAAGAGCCTTTTGTGTTTCTCTTTTCACTGTACACTCCTGCTCCTGTTCCTTCCCCTGTCTGTGATCCGTCTGTGTACCAGGTCTCTCCTCGGGGAAATTTCAGTCTGCTTGGGTCTTGCCAGTCCTTTCTGTGAGGTATTTCTACCTCATATTTAGGGCTTGGGAGAAGTTTAGTGGCCATATAAGGTAAAGTGCCCTATTACTGACCACTTAAGCAAATATTTTAGACATCATGTAGTGCAAAATATGTACTAAACGGTCTATAGCTTTTTTAAAAACTGTTCCAGATAGATCCAATCTTCTACTTTTTAAAAAGTCATGTACATTTCGAATAAATTATATATAAATAAAATAAATACAATTTAAAAGGCAAAAAATACAAAGAACCAATTTATGACCATTACCAAAGGTCTCATAACCAATTCCTAACCGCTCAGTATACCAAATATTGACTTTAGGTATTTAATTATTAGTAAAAAGCGTCTTCTAAATCATGAGTTTATTCATAAAAAAGTAAATAAAATAAAACTTTCAAGAACTATTAAAAACAGTGTTCCATCAAAATTGATGAAAATATTTTATCAAAACTTGTGAAAATAAAATTTCTCATTTAAACAAATAAACAATATTCATTCAAGTATTTATTGCACATATGTAGCAATTATAGAGTTTGCATTTCGGAAACACAGTAAATTCCTCGTTTGTTCAAAATCTTTGGTTCATTAATTTTTCTTATCACCTCATCACTTCTATACCAAATAATGTCTGGTGGATTTGGCCACTTCCAATTTGGACCACTTTGGGTCATTGCACTAATCTTGTATTCCTTCTCTTGTTCTTCTTCTTTGATTTCCAAATTTTTTCCCGGAAAATTTTCGGTGTTATAGAACACCACGCAATAGTCCTCAACAGAATAGATTGTGTCTAATTCCTTTTCTTTATTGTTTTTTGCAACGGAATCTCTTTTCTCCCATTTTTTAGGTGGCCGACCATTAGAAAAAGGGTTGTTCCTTTTCATGTTCTTGAATAAGAGTTCGATACTATCAGCAAACTGCTCTCTTGTTACCGGAAAACCCCTTTTGCTAATGCATATTAACCATTTCACTAATTGGCTTTCCTCATCTTCAGTTAAAAAGGTGGCTGGCCCGGGTCTTCCCTCCATTGGTAATTTTCCTATTCTCTTATAAATAAGAGTTGTTTTAGGAATGCTAAATGCTTTGCTAGTGTTTCCATAGGACATACCATTTTCTACTGCTAATAATGCATTATCTAGCATTTCTTTAAATCAATTTTAAAACTTCAACAGCAATTTTACTTCAAGCCTCAAATTTAAAGTCAGTTCTAAAGGGTTTCTATTCAAAATAATTGAATTTTGTTCTACATATTTCGTTATAAACTAGAGACTTGGCAACTTTGTATTCGCTTAAAAAACACATGACATGGATGACAACATTGTTGTCAGCATGTTTATTTCCAAGAAAAATCTGAAATCGGTATTCTAATAAATGCCAAATCAAATCGTGATCAGTTTCCTTACCATAAGGTGACCTGTATAATAGGGTTCTCTTTCACATCATGTTTTTTTTTTATTTCAAATACCAAGTTGAAAGTCAGTTAATGGTTTATAAATTGTTGATATAAATTAATCAGATATTTGAGGAAAAAAATGTAGTTTTTCTCCTAAATTGGGAATGAAATGACTTAACTTGTGAATAGATTCAGAACCGATGTGTGACCTACACGAGACCAAATTATGATCACTTCACTTGCCAAAAATTGACCTGAATATCAGAACAGTATTTTAAATCACTTTTATTTCGGTGCTACATCTCCAAATCAGAGTCACTAAAAGGTTACCGGATTTTTAATTAATACTGTTCAATAATAAAAAATAATTCATGTAATTTTGCTCCTGAAACTGGGATTAAAATGATTTTATTTGTAAACAGACTTAGAACCGATGTGTGACTAGCACGAAACCAATTTATGATCAATTTTCATCCCATAAACTGACCTAAATTTTACAGCCTTAACATTTGTACAATTTTAAATGGAACATGAACATTATTTGGTCTTAGAGAGCCGTAGTCCTTTATTTTTAACATGTTGTGATGGGACACCAAGTTTTTTTAACAGTAACAATGTAAACTTAAAAAAATATATCATCTATCAAAACCAATTAGTGACCCTCTGGTCAGTATTTGGAACATAATTTAATTTCAGGTGCCAATAATTGACCAAGCTAATTTTTGGAAATTAATTTGATATTCACGTTCCCAGCTAATGTAAATCATTAAATATATCCTCTTTAATAGTACAGAATATTAATTTGACAAATATATTCACTCACTTCGCTGTTATTCGCCACTCACCAAAAACACATGTGTTAACTCGACAAGTACTCAGAACAGTCTGGATGCAATCCTCCCCTACCACCGAACATTTAGAATCATTTCTCGGCAAATTCAAACATATTTGAAAAAAAAAGGATGATTAAATTGAAATTAGACATATTTAGAAACTGATATAATAACATATCTTATATGTTCATATGAAAAAAATCTTATTTTATACCGTTATACAAAAAATCGGTCACTATTTGGTTACTGGTCACTAATTGGTCCTTTACCTTAGTCTGTTTTCATATCTAAAATGGCTTCACTTATGATGTCTTGTTTGGCTTCTATTGCGGTCTAGAAAATATTTTAATAATTACTATCTCATTCAAATATTTGTGAATTGATTTCACATCTGATCCTACTGTGAGCGAGGATTTATTAATAAACTATATCCAAAAGAAGCAAGTTTATTTACATAAAAAAATGGTAGAATGCTTTTATATTTTAGTTTGCTGCACTAAAAAGTGGAAAATGAGAAGGAAACTATTTTGAAATGGAATGCTCTACAGAGATGAAAGAGTATTTTTTCTGTGGCTAAGTGTATGAGGAATGAAAATAAGTTTAACATTTTATGAACTACAGGATGTGGAAAAAGTTATTTAGCTTTTCATAATATTTCAAGAAAATTTATTCTATCCCCTAATTTACGGTACTTTATTCAGGAGCACTCTGTATATTTGTATATATTTACCATTTTTAAAAATTTCAGATTATGGATCTGTACACTAGTACGGAA
>CAJUYG010007016.1:0-11425 GCA_910591675.1 Galerucella calmariensis | reverse complement strand
GAAGAAATTTGTATTTCGATAATCGTTAACACACTTGTTGTATTATTATCGATAATACCCTACAATTAGAGTTTTCAGTTTGGTGTTTTTTTTATTAAAAATTAATTTCTAACTGACAACTGGTTTAAAAATGTCGCAAAGATTTGGTATTGCATCTAAAGATTCCATTAATGATATTTATATTTAATAATATACTTTTCACAACTGTAGTTTCAAATGAAAATAAATAATATTTATACTGTATTAGAACTTTTCGTAGATTACCTTTCAGATAGAGACCAATTCCTAAGAATTAATGATAGTGTCAGTTTGACCACATGGACTATAGATGGGAAACTGACCCGTGGCGCCCTCTATTTGTACGGGTGGCGCCACCTTGAGAGTCCCGTCAGTACCTCAACACAAATCAGATGGTTGTGAACTTCGCTAACAGCCGAATAAGAAGATTCCTGTAATTTTACTTTTATTGCAAAATGACATTTATGGTCTATTTTTTGATATTTCATCTAAAGTTACTCAACATTAGATTGATATTACATACAATAATAACAATCAAATATTCAAGTATAATTAAATGAAATATAAAAAAATGGACCATATAATGCCTGAAGTGAGAAAACTGAAACAATAATCATCAAGCTTATATATTTCATTGAATAAAAAAGATATATAATAAATGGAACGTTTTTTTACATATTTCAATGACAAACATGAAGAAAAATAAATGTTAGGAATTCAAATACAATGCTGGGAAGTTCAAAGCTGTATGGAAGAATAACTTTTTCTGTCACTTCCATTTAATGAAACATGTTTTTTATAAAGATAGAGCTTACCGGGTGCACCTCACATTACAGTCTTTCACAAAACATATTCTCGACTTTGTCTCTTAAAATAAAAGTCCCCGTATGAACAATAAAACCAACTGCGGATACTCAACACACACACCAATAAGCAAAATAGTTTTTGAAAACGAAAACTGGACAAACTCACGATACACGTCAGGCAGTTGTCAGGTTAGGATCATAGATAACACGTTAGGATGTCAGCGCTGATATATGTGGAAGAATCTGCAACTACCACTAACGGCGTTACAGTTCTCACTAAATTAGAAATTTAGTACTGACGGGACTCCCTATGTGACAGCACCCTCGCGCTTTCAGAGATCCCCTACCCTGGACTATCTGACTGAATATTTTACGAGAGTTTTTGAGCACTAAATTAATAGTAACGGTCTATAAAACATTGGTAGAGTCACTTATTAGGTATGGTACAATAGTATGGGGAGGAACATACAAAAGTAACGTAAAACCAATACAGGTAATACAAAATTATATCCTAAAGGTGATTTTCAACAAAAACAGATTGTATCACACCAGCTTATTTTACAATGAGAGTATATGTGATGTGAGTTGTCTTTATATCCTTTTGTCCTGTTATTATTTTCATAAATCAGATAAAGTAAACAAAATGTAGGTCATCAATATTGTACCAGATCAAACAGCAACAAACGGTTGAAAATTCCACGAAGCAATACAACTTAGAACTTGATATTTATTGACTACCTAGCACCTAAATTTTATAATTTATTACCCGTTGATATCAGAAGTATGAGCAAATTGAATTCATTTAAGAAACAATGTAGATGTTGTCAGAAGCTTGGAAACATTTGAAAAAATTCTTATTTAATACCTCGAAACAAACTGTGAAAAAAAGTAATTCAACTTTTCAATTTTTAAATATTGTCAAAAGATTGTACGTTAGATTTTAGTTATTTTAGTTCAATAGTGCCATTATTCTAACCGTATAAAATATAAGAAAATTTTTTTAATGGGCACATACAGAAGCTCCTCCTTCTAGGTGCCTTTCAAATGGATAGCTTATGCATTACCTACATGCTCATTTCAGATATCTCAGTTGAATAGGTTTATTATTTGACTGTATAGAATATATAAGAAAAAAAAGTTATTAGGCACATATACAGGAGTTTATACTTCTAGGTGCCTCTAAAAAGTATTACAGGAAATGTATGTGTTGCATGCGCATATTTTATTTATTTATTCGTTTATTCAACATATTATTGGGTATATAATACAGATGTTTTATAATTTTGTAATTTTTTGTAATTTGTAATTTGTAATTCATTTTGATGAATAAACTTATTATTATATTTGTTTGATTATAACTAATAAATTATTAAACGTCAGATTGACAATCAATTTTTTGATATCTACAAAGTAAAAAATTATCTTATCAACTACTCCTCGGGTCTTGATAAATATTCAAAATTGTTGCGTGTTGCTTAAAGATATTATCAAGCAACACGCTTTCAGCATTCTCTATGACAAAATTATCTCGGTATTATCAAGACCCTAGGGGTATTACTACTGAAAATTTCACACAGTCTTCAATTTTGATTAGTTACCATGGCATGACATTTTTTCGAGGCGCCACGATATGTAAGTGGAAATTTTTTGACAGTTGACGGGGGGAAAATATCGTCTTGTTTCGCAAGAAAAGCGGATTGTCTTGTCTCGAGTCTCGTCTCGCAATAAAAGTCTCGTCTAGTCTCATGTTTCGCAAAATATTTAGTGCTCTTTCTCTCTCTCTCTAAATGGAATAGGTACTGGAATGATAGTTATGTACGTAATCAGTGGGATATGGACATTATTAACGCACGCATGTGAAGTTTTAACGACGAGGCCGTAGGCCGATGCGTGTAACTACATAAGCGCGTTAATAATTCCAATCACACGTGTTACGTACAATATTTTATCTACAACTGTTTATTAGTATTATTAACAGTACCTATATCATGGAATTTTAAAAAGATTTCAATCCAATGTATTTTTAATAATTTCGACTGCAAACATAAGGTACTGGTGTATCATATTTTGTGAATATAGCAACAAAGACAAACAAAGCTGTGGAAATAAAATAAATTAGTAATTTCATCAAATTGTCAAAGTTGAACGAACAGAAATCTATGAAAATGAGCTCAAGCGAAGACAATCTTCTTTCGGAAATTGAAAATGCAGCTTCCAGTGTTATTTCAAACATTTGTATGTATGTATGTATGTGTGATTTTTGGGGTGACATTCACTGAGACCTAAAAGGTCTATTGTGCCCCCTTACTTCTACTCAGTTTCTGAGGAGAGTCTCAGAAACTATGTTTAATTTATGGTTGTGACGCATTTAGCTAACACAGAAGCTTTCTCAAACAAGTGGAGGTATAATTAATAAATTACAACTTATACAAATTCATTGGAAATTCGCAACAAAATCATTTTGAGCTCATTGCATAATATACTAATTTAATACCTACTTTGTTGAATTTTTCAGATTGATACAAAAAAGCACTGAAAGCTTTTTGAAGCTACCGTACGTTACAATAGAACTATTCCGTGAAAACTTGTACACCTCTTTAGAAACATGTTGTTAACGATTCAGTCGGCATATCCAAGAGGTCGTCTCGGCTTAGGCAAGTGCAAAAGAAACGGAGGTAGATGCAGATTGCATTTACAATAGCGGCCTGGAGCCACTGTAGAACGTTGTCTTGAGCGCCAATGTAAGCACTACTCCATTTTGTGATGGAATATAGTCCCTAGTGAAGATATAATCATCTTAATTTGCTAACAAGTGTTTTTGATTCGAAGCTTGAATTTTAAAATACTTACGTTGTGTAAAATTGATTCCGTGATATTACCTAACATCCAACCCAACTAGCAAAATGGAATTCTTAGAGGACTGAATTGTTGTATAACAGTCGAATAGCGTTGTTTTAAGGACTGTTCGTTTTTATCAAGCCTTTTGTTGCGATAATTTTGTTTTTTAAAGAAAATTGTTGTATTAAATGATTCTTTAGTGACTTTTACAATATATTCTATAACGCATTATACGATCATTTCTTTTAAAATGATATAATACCTTATAAGCAAGTTTATACAATATCAAAAATAATAGACAACAACAGACTTTAAACCTAGTATTGTATAAGAGTTCTATAATATTCTATATAACTAACAGCTACAACATAAAATAGTTACTTAAGTTTGTCTTATTGAAGCTGTATAATGTTGTATAATAAATATTGTATAGCATTCAATTGCGTTGCATTATAAAACACTTTTTAGTTGTATAGTGGCTAAATATTCTTCGTTATAAAACAGTTATCGTATACCGTTCCATTTTACAATGAAATATTGTTTAAGGCATTTCCTTGGGATAAAATTGTTGTATTATAAATCGCCATGTTTGAATAAGCAATTCTTGTACCGATATCGCCGCCATTATAAGCCATTGAGTTGGAAACATGAAACTATATTGAAAAATGTGACTGTATCATCATTTCGAGAATTATATTGTGAAAGAATATCAATATGAAGTGATAAACTATTAAAATCATAAAAAAAGTATTTTAGGATATTTTATTTTATTATTTTTTTAAGCATCTACTTGAAACTTAACCAGAATTGAAGTGCTTCATTTTCTTGCCAAATAGATACCTATAATCTATCAGTAAAATTTGCGGCGCGTCAAAATTTATGCTATTAAACCATCCAAATGAAATTATAAATTTCACTATCGATGTCCGCCCAAGCGGCCCAAGTCTCCATTTCTACAAACGAAATGTATGATGCACGTTCAAATTGAAATATAATTTGGTTCTGATATTCTTCACTAAAAAATGAAATGCTTTTATAAACTGCTAGATGAAAAAATGTTTTTATTGTGCTCGAAATAACAGCATTATACAACCATTTTGTAAGACCTTCATAGTGCCGCTTCAATCCCATTTTATAGATGTGACTACATGACACACTATTAAATTATTTTATAATAGCTGTATAAATGATTGAAAAACAGTCGATTAAGAGTTGTTTAAATGTGTGTTAAACAGTCATATAAAAGTTGTATAAACTTTTAATAGAACTGTTATACAACCAATATAGTATGAAGTATATATAATATAGTGTATATGGTATAAAAATGGGCCCTTTTCAGTTGTATAAGGATCATTTAATTGTTTTGTAGACCGTTATAAGAATTTTAGTATCCTATAAGATATATCTTGTAGCTGTTCATATACAAACCTTATGGAATTTAAATTGCTACTTGGGAGAGGTCGAGATAATTCTTCGATCAAGATCTCAGAGATAAGATTGACGTTTTAATTTTGTTTGATACAATTTGTAAATATTCAAATAAATGAATTGCAATACTGTAAATCAATCTCCTCAACTGTCATATATTGCTGGTTTTAAACAAAGCAAAACTTTTCATCAAGAGCGACATTTCTCACACCATTGTCGTTAATTGAAGTCACCTTCAACGACAGATGACGACAACAAAAACACAAACTTGTCGCGTCGTTGTGGTCCGTCTGAGTTTAGCCTGAAGCTTAAAATTAAAACTTCCTTTCCCCTCGGCACCTCATCCGTGGATACACTGTATAGACAGTAGGAGGGAAGGAATTTTTCTCACTCAAATAATCCAAAACTTGAACCAATCTCACTATGATTTACGATATTGAGCAACAATAAAGAAAGAGAACCAAATACCATTACCACACTTGGAAAGAATACCATTCGACGGTACACATATATGACTCAAGAGCATTAGAAATAACTGAGATAGTAGTGTGAACGGTTCAGAAACCAAGCTTGGGAAAACTCCCAAGTATCTTTCAAGCGGAAATTTACGCCATAAGAAAGTGTGCCTAGTTCAATATTGACAAATGATATAGAAGGCAAAGGATTATCATAATGCCAGATAGTCTAGCAGTCATTAAAGCACTGAGCTCTTGTGTTATCAGTTTCAAAATGGTGTGGCAATGCCTAGGTAAACTACGTTAAATTAGCGAGATCAATATTGTTACCTAACTTTGGATTCCAGGACCCACTGGGATAGAAGGTAATGAAATAGCAGATGAACTAGTAGAAAAGGTGACTGAAACACCCTTTTTGGGGCTGGAACCCTTTTGCGGTATCAGCTCCAATATAATATTGGAAGACATAAGCAAAGCAGGGAAAAAAAAGGAAAAAAAGATCTGATTATTGGAAAGATCTAGTAGGACTTAGACACTAGCACTTAGACTACACTTTGACTACAGCCACTTGACCCACTCCAACTCCAACAGCGTTCCTAACGGGACATGGTCGCCTGAATGGACACCTGAAAAAGCTCGAGATTGTGGAGGAAGAAGAATGTCGATTCTGTGGCGTGGAAGAAGGAACCTCCCGTCCATAAACTTGCGAACTGGACAGCGATTCGGCATTCTGTAAAGAAGAGGGATATTTACCTAAATTAAAGCCTACGTATATCTCAAAATGTATCTGGGAAATAGGACTGAAATAGCTACTTTTCTCAGGAAATAAGTGGACGTGAGGGGGCACAATATATTTCTTAGATCTCAGTGAATATCACCCCATTATACACACATACATATATACTATCATGAATAATCTTCATTTTATTGAATGTTAAAGGATAGGTGGACCATAAAATACATGTAACAGTGTGGATTGTAATACCTTCTACATTTTTTTCAATTTTATTTCTTTAAAACTGGTTTTAACAAAGTGAATATATTTAAGCAATGAGAAAACTCTGGTTCTTCTACAACATGGTCCGCTTTTGTTGGCACAAGACTACTCGTAACATCCTGTATACGTTTATCAGAAAACACAAGACAAAGTGATACGTAAGCATAATAGAAGTTTTGATCGATATGATATAGGGCGACAATTAATTATAATGAAAAGAGCTGGAATAAGACTAGCTGGTGCTGACCAGAGTGAATAAAATTATATATGTACTATTCCAAGAGAATAATAAGTAACATTTTTTAGATTATGGGCCTTTTTGGGCCAGGCAGTTCTCCAGAATGTTTTAGACTCGTATAAAGAAAATACGAAATGCCATTTAGAATATTTCAAGACCGCCCAATATGGAAATGAAATATCAAAAATTTGTGAAACAAAACTAACAAATAACAAAATTTTCAACGTGGCGTAGTCGGTTTCAAGATATCACCACTTGCGTATGCATTATTTATGATTCATCGGAAAAAACACCAGCTTCCAAGGTAGATCAAAGAAGTTACTTTACTGTTTGGATATATTACCACTCTGTGGAATATGTTATGTACCGAACTTCAAGAAACTGGGCAATGAACTGAAGAGACTCCACATTCTCAATTTTTGCATGACAAAACAATTCACACAAAAATTTGTTTTCAAAAAATTAGGAAAGTGCTTTATACATTTCACATTATTAGAGGTTAGAAATTCAAAACAATCATTGAGCAAAAATTATGTAACTAAGAAAAACGCGTGCATTCCTCGAGAAGAAAGAACCAATGACAAGATATCACTACAAAAAGGCTGAATACACCAACTATTTATCGGAATAGTTCATCTTTCTCTTCTTTAATCGAAGCTTAACTTCTTAAGTGCAATTCCCAACTTCTCATCCCCTCTCCAGAATACAATTGTCAACTGTAAACTGTCAATGACTCTCTGAATTTCGCGACGCTAACGCCGATCACTACCCTTTCCGTTATGGACTGTATCTCTCGGGAAACATACTTACCTATATCGAATTATTTCCATTTTTGTGCTTATCATTTTTGCTGTGCCGTTGAAATGATTTACAACGTTAGTTAAACCGTCAGTGGCGCCGTTTATTATGTTTAGGTGTGTAAAGCAATATTTCATCGAAACTAAGTTGGTTTTGATCATTAGCTATTGGTTGAATGACGAGTACTTCTATTTTACTTGTAAACATAATTTATCAATAATCAATTGGTATAGCATTTTTGAGATCATTTGAAACGACAGTTAGAGTTGATCTATCGAGGAAATATCTAATATTTTTTAAGAGATACATACACGCCATTGTTTGGCATGAATGGAATCAAAAATCTCTTCCTTTGCATTGTCTTCAGATATAGTATACAAATTATTCTTCTTGATATCACCACTCTTAATTTCAGTTCAAATTACCATAAAAACATGTTTTTCTATGACTGTTGAAAAATAGACCCTTTTTATGTAACATTTTTGTTGAGTAACTGGATGCATTACACAAAACAAGCCACGCCCCGTGTGTAATGGATCCATTACACACGACTATGGCCAATCTCCGTCAAAGAATGCCATTACACACGACTATGGTCAATCAGCGTCGCCGTGCAATGTTTGATCCAGACTAGCCATGAAATGTCATAATTTGACTTTTATAGTACAAATACCGGAGGTGATTTAGAGCGAACCATTTGTTAGAATGATGGATTCAGAAAGTGAAAACGAATACAACTGTACTCCACCAGAAGTTCGACAAGCTGCCAGTTTATGTACAATTAGCCTTTTGCCCGAAAATCTAAAAAAAGGTATGAAATGGTTTACCAGATATTCATGGATTGGCGAAAAGCGAAACATGTAAATTCGTTTTCAGATAATGTACTGCTATCCTATCCCTGTATAAATATATCCAATTACGCAAATTCCACCTCAATATTATAAACAATAAATGAGTTTTCATTATAGATTTCAAAATAGAATTGTTTGACATAAACCATTAAGTTTCTTCAATAAAATATTCTCTAAATATCTCGTTCGTTTGAATTGAATGGTGAAAACTCAGTCATAGAAAAAGTATAGTATTCTACTTTCGTGTAATGGCTATTACTCACTCGAATGATTGCGCCGTTCGCCTGCGGCTCACTTCGCAAACTTCATTATCATGAGTAATAGCCATCATTACACGCTCGTTGAATAATATACTATTTTATCTACTTTTTCCAATCTTTCAGGACATGCTTCGATATTCCAATCAATTGTTGTATTATAAGATCACTATACCTCTGCCTAATAATTCACAGCTTCTGCTCCCCAGGAAAATGAAAAAAAAATCCGGAGCAAACGACCTGGTTTGATCATCGTTAGAATATTTTTCAGGTCTCAGTAATTTGTCGCAAAAAATATCTTTATAAATTGCTCATTTTATATGCAATAATGATCAAGTGGTGAATCTGATTAATGTTTTTTTCCGTGAAAATGACAAACAATCACCTTAGGCGAAAGTCAGGAACAGGGAGATTCAACTAATAAAACGAAATTTGTAGTTGGGTGGCGCAGCTTACAATAAAATCGGTTGAAATATTTTGGGGTACTTATATTAAAATCAAACTTTTACTGACTTTTTTGGGCGAGTAAGAAACTGTTGTGGTAACATTAATGGATTGTTATTAAATATTATTTGGAAGAAGACTGTATAGGTACTACTATCTATATTTTTTATTATCAATATTGGTAGTTATATGTTCAAACGTAGAAGATTGAAAGATTTCGATGTTAGATTAGGTTGAAGAAACTTGATACATTATATCATAGAATGTTTGGTTCCACTAAAATTTTCTTTTACGACGTCAACATCTTTTTATCAACAGTAAAAACACCAGAGCTTTTTTTTATCGGATAAATTTCTCTTTGCAACGAAACAGTTTTGCCAATCACTAATTTTACGAGAAAAACTGACACCGAAAGTGGAGCGATCTTATCTGTCAGTTTTTAGAGCAAATTTAGTGATTGGCAAAACTTTGAGTTAAAGAGAAATTTATCTAATAAAAGAAAAGCTCGAGTATCCAACACTTAATTGCTGTGAAATTATAAGTAACCAAACTTGCGACTCATTGTCATTGTGTAAAAGTGACGTCCGCTTACTAGATATTGAGGAAGAGAAGTTTTTATCTGATAAAAAAGGATGCACCTCTTTTATCGATGTCAAAGTGACAATAACATTTCCAGGTATATGACATTTTAACATTGGAGTTAATTTATCGTGAATAAACCATAACCCGGAATTTCAAGCACCTTATACGATGCTGCAACTACAATACAAGGCGTCGGCTGGTGTTGAAAAGTAGCACCATGTTTCGTGAACATTTTGGTTCAGCCTCTTAGCTTTTAAAGTTGAACTACAAGAAGATATCCATGCCACGTCTATTGAATGATATAATTTTCACAAGAGCAGATGGTGCTTTCATTACATTTGATTCATTACTAAAATTTTGATTTTGTTATAAGATTTTTAAGAGAAATAAACGTATGTTCTAATATTATTTTCAGTTCTTCTTATTTTCCAAGGACCTCATTTTCCAATTATATTTCGTTTGTTTTAAGTTATCTTAATACAAAACCTACGTTACAGAACGAACTTAAATAGCTGGAAGATTGTTTGACAAATATTTACATAAAAAATGTAAATTTTTGGAAAGAACAAAAGGGAATTATAAAATTATTATGGTTGCTGTTATAATTTGAATGTCCCAAATTCTTTTGTACGTATTTTTTCTGTTTCTAGACATTTTTTTGTACACAGTTCTTAAGCAAATCCTCCAAATTTACTTGATTCAAATATCTTTATACTCAAAAACATAGGCAGCTGCAGGAAAAATTGGGTTAGGTTAACGAAGCGAAACCTCCTATTTCATGGGTATGTTCCAAGTGTCTAATTTCCCGATATTGATATGTCGAGAACAAGTTGATTGAAAATACATTCATTGTGCTTCAAATCGAAAAAACCCGTATCAACAGAAAGTGCTCCAGAATCGTGAAAGGTAAAACATAAAAAAACGGGCCAAGTGCGGGTCGGACTCGCGCTCGAAAGGTTCCGTGCCATTATCTATAAAAACGGAACAAAAATTTATGGGACAACAACTTATGATTTTAATTGGATTATAATCAGTGGAGTTTTCAAATATTTTGGTCAATATACAAATCTCGTACCAGCCATACATTGAAAACTAGAAGTTACGATGTTGAATGCATTGAAATTGAAAATCATAATATCTAATTTCGTTCATGGCATCTTTTTCTCTTCTAGGTATACTCTATTCCACGTATTACTTCTTAGGGTGTTTTTTCTCTTATTTTTTTGGGAATCAAACCACAATAATGTTTTTTATTTCGACATTTCGGTAGCGTTCCAGCTACCTTTGTCAAGATTAACTAATGATAAAATAATTTTTGGTTCCTATCTGACACAACGAAAAAAATATCACAACTAGACAATCAATGTTATTTTGAAGTTTAAGACTACAAAACTTTGTTGTCAAATTTTATTAAGGTCTATTCATAGTAGATCACATCTCTGGTAAAATGTGAAATAAAATATTTTATTTTATGACATTCCAATTCACTTTGATAGTAACTTTTATATACTTACATGAATCCATTAGATTTATTTAGGAAAATAAACAATGTTTAATATTTTGTTGTTTTATAGGTACTGTTATTATTGAAAATAACACATGAAACATGTACGAATATAAAAAACCAAAAAAAAAATCAAATTCAATTTTCACACTGTTATTTATTTATATATATATATATATATATATATATATATATATATATGTATAGCT
>CAJUYG010007015.1:0-11426 GCA_910591675.1 Galerucella calmariensis | reverse complement strand
TCAATAATTTTTAATATATAATTTGATAGTTTGCTGCATGGGGAATTAATAGTGCTACAAATTGGTCGTAATGGTATGTTTTGTTTATGAATGTTTGGTAAACCATAAAAATGTGGTGGTTACCTGTATTTAGGTGTTAACATTGTTCTTTCACGGTTAGCAAATTCGTTCTTGAATTTGAAAAATGTCTTATATATTTTGTTTTCAATTGATTTGGTAGGATCATTTGGTAGCTTAGTATAAGGGCCATTTATTAATAAATCCATTACTTTTGAATCATAATCAACTTTGTTTATAACTACAGTAGAATTTCCCTTATCAGCCGGTAAAATAATAATAGAATCATCTTCTTCGAGATTTTTAATTGATTTTTGTTCTGCTTTTGTAGTATTGTTTTTTAAACGAATAGATTTTTCTAATATGACTTTACAACGTAGGTACTCTATATTCTTCTCTTTCGTGTCCAGGTAATTCACTACTTACTTGTTCTATTGAATTTATCATGTCTAATTTTGGTATTGCTTTTGGAGTCGAAGCAAAATTTAATCCTTTTGAAAGAACTAATACGTCTGAAGAATAATAATAATATTTTGATGTTTCGAAACCAAGTGTTTTTTTTGGTCAGATTTTTCGAATTTTGTTTTGCGGTTGGAGGTTAGGATGTCGCTACTGTCACAACTTTTACACTTCCGTTACTAAAAAATCACGCCAAGAGGGTGGATTGGGCCTGCAGTACGTTGCTAACCTCTCGATATGGATCACCTTGGGCTCACTCCTCACTGACAATTGATCGTTGATTTTCTTGAGAACGGAGTAGTAGCCCTCCCAGTTTTGTTGCAGTCTTTGGCTCACACCATGTCTGCGCTTGGGATTGAACCACCATACGGGGTCACCACTCGAGAAACTTGTGTTTGTAGTATGCACGTCGAGTCTAGCCTTAACCCTATCGTTGCAGAACTTCAAACGTTCACGAGCAACATTGTGGACCCTTTTCAATTTCTTACTCTTTTCCTTTATGGATCTATAGATACGACGTAACAGTATTTTTGGATGTCAGCAAGAGGAGAAATTGGCATACCAATTTCGAAAATGAACTCAACTACTTTGTATTGACCATGGAATCAAAGTTGCGAAACTTGGTATGTGAGATATGTTGCTTTCGTTTATTTGGGCTTCAAGCACTTGTGCGTGACGCCTTAGTCGTCACGACTTTTGAGCAAATCGAACACGATTTTTTAGGATCCTCAAAACCACCTGACATGTGCCAATGCCAATGAATTTCCTGTGTTGTTAGAAGAACAGTTTTAAATTATAATGTTCTTAATAATAAAATTTTGCATATTTAGGTATTTTTAGTGAGGTTTAAATAGTATTAAATCGTAATCGGCACAATCTTAACCTTTAAATAAACGTCAAACCGGACAAACGTCAAATATTTAATGTCCGTGGACTTTTCGGTATGTGCTTGAGGGGCAAGGGGAAGGTAAGACTAGGCGTCACGCCCGGTAATGAACGAACGGAATTCAGTCACTACGAGCTGCTACTAGCAGCCAAAAGTGAATAATCGAAAGCACCTATAGACATGATATTCTGAGTTTCTGTCAATACTTTTTTGTAATGTCTCTTATGGAAAAAACAACTTATACTCGTAGATGGGAAACTGACCCGTGGCGCCCACTTTTTGTACGGGTGGCGCCACCTTGAGAGTCCCATCAGTATCTCCAACACAAATCAGATAGCCGAAAAAGCCGAAAAAGAAGATTCCTGTAATTTTACTTTAATTGCATCCATTTTTTGATATTTTATTTGAAATTACTCAACATCAATTTGATATTACAAAAATAACAATAAAAAAGTCAAGTGAAATTGAACGAATTGTTAAATAATGGACCATATTATGTCTTAAGTAAGAAAAATAAAGCAAACATCAACAAGTTTATATACTTTATTAAATAGAAAAAGTATACAGTGAATAAAATGTTTTTTCACACATTTCAATGATAAACATGAAGAAAAATGAATGCTAGGAGTTCAACAACAATGCTGGGAGGTTTAAACTACTGCTGTCACTTTTCATTTGATGAAACGTGTTTTTTTATAAAGATAAAGCTCACCGGATGCACCCCACATTACAGTCTCTCACAATACATACATATTCTCAACATTTTCTCTTAAAGTAAAAGTCCCACAATAAAATACGAATACTCAACACACACATAAATAAGCAGAATACTTTTCAAAAACAAAAACCGGACCAACTTGATGTCTCTTACGCGAAGCAAAATATCGAGAAGTGGTCTTGTTTGTGAAATCAGATTAGGCTCAGTTCAAAGTTCAGATTTTGTTAGCTGTTCCAAAAAATTCGGCCAACCAACCCCTATGACAGTAGAAAAATCCGAATCAGTGATTTTTCAAACAGCGGAAATATGGGGGTGTCATCATTTCAATTCTGGCACACTGTACCGGGTGATCAGTTAAGGGTAGGGAGGCGGCCATATCTCATAAGATATTGGAAAAAGGAAAAAAAATTCATGATAAAAGTCGCCAAGAGAAATTGCTGGAAACTAAGGAAAAAAGTATCTCATGTTTTTTTAAAGAGATATCTCAGTTATATGTTTTATGCTTTCCGGTATAATAGTGTAAAACTGTAGAATGAAACGTGTACAAACTACATGCTGAAATTTGAGAAATTTTTGGTGAAGTTTGATACTGGTGTTATATTCATGTAATGGGAGCTGACTCTTTTGTTCATTTGTATGATACAAAGTTGGAGGTGGAAGAGTATAGGAAAAATAGTGGGCGTATAATGCATCTGATATATAAATATTAGAATTTCGTTTCTGAGTAGCCTCCAAACCATGACTTCTTAGAGCTACTATCCTACAACAATCGCATACCTGAGATGACTTACCATTAATGAGTAATATAATGCTTCCAAATATTCAAAAGGTGAGATTCCCTTCGGTTTTCTGAATTCATGAAGGATTGATTTGGGTACATTTATTATGTTTTAATGGGTGGATTCCATTCCAAGTGAGGATCTTGTATTACGCCCAAGCATTTAATGTTCGTTTCAGATTGAATGGTGGAGTCAATTTCCATACTTCCGCTTCTTCAATATTGCCAACGTGGCCTTCGAGTTTTCTGTCTAACGAATTCAGGGTTAATTTAAACAAATTTGAATTCCATAGATAAGTAGTACTTTATGTAAGTGCGAACGTTGCTGAATCACGTTTCGAAAGAGTTTCTTCTAAGTAAATTTCCTTGAGTTATTTTATCTTGAAAATTCTTCTGTAGGTATGAGAACAAAAGACTAGTAGATGGAAATCACTTCTCGAATTCCAAAAGAATTGAAACATGTGCATTGTGCAGAGCTCAAATGAATATATTTTCCGTCGACTGAACTTAATTTTATCGCCCTCACAAGAGCATGAGAGGGACAACGAGTAAATTTGGTTTACCTATAAAAGTTTATAGAAAACTGAAAGGTATTTTCCAAAAATGTGCCATTGTTTGAATTCGATATGCACCGTCTTCAAGAAATACAAAGTACACGAGTTATTTAAATTGCGTGAAAAAACTAAACAATTTCAATTTTCCATCAATATGGCTGATTATTCGCATGAGAAGTACGCTGATATACATTTAATTATGGTGATATGATGTGATGTGATTTTTTTCTTCAATTATTATTATTGTATTTTTTGTTTTCTATATTATTCCTTATTTCTTTTTTGTATGTCTTTTCATGTATTTCAGTATATACAGGCTACGACATGGAAAATATGGGAAAAACTACTGGAAAAAGAGAGAAGAATAATTGTGTGCAGTCAGAGATGGGCGTAGGAAGAATCCTACCAAAAAGGCTGGACGTGTGTGTCCAGTTCCCCCCTATTTAAACCGCTGTTGCCAGAAGCGCAGATTAATTTGTACAAACTATATCTTTGTCTCGTTATCGTTAACTTTTTTAGAGCTCATGCACTATCAGGTGAAACTCAACACTTTGATCCGGCAACCTTTACAGAGAGAATTCACATTTAACTTTTATACCTTTATCGTTTCGCTACTGGTGATGTACAAAATAAAGCAGAATCCAGAGTCTACCACAAGGATACTCGCGTCAGTGCAGTCGTATTATTTGGTCTATTTTATCTCACATAATGCGAAGCAAGTGTAGAAACATCTCGGGCAAAATGTGTGTATTTATATATGTAAAAGAGAACCACTACTAGCAATGAAGAGGATACGTATTATATCCGGGTCACTACTAGAGCTTCACAATACCTTGGTTGAGGTGAAGAACAATACCGTTGTCATTTTGTCTAAGGTCAGAAGGTAACGTAGCGGTTGATGACCTGGCTAGCAAGGCAGAAGCTCAAAAACCTTTTGAACCTGCCTTCTGCACCAATGTAGTCGTCTCGGCAGTAGCAAGCCTAGTGTGCAAATCTACTCACAATGATTTTCAACATAGTAGCAGCAAGAATATTCTTGACGATGAGTTTACACAATCTTCGTTTCTCTCTGGCTCTGACCGGACATTGTCAATTAAACAAATATTTCCATAGTTAAGAGGTAAGAGCATATAGGTTTTATCAACCATTTGTGAATCTGTATTCGGTGAGTTTTGGTTAGCACCAGGCAAGAAAAGAGGAGTTTCTTCTGGGTACATTATCAACTATGCTAAGACAACGGGCTGGTTGAGCTCCAAAAGTATTGACAAAGAGCTGAATGAACCCTAGATGATGGGGGAGCAGATCCCCAGTTATTCGTCATATTTAATAGTATACAAACATCAAAAATAATTTCATAAATTGAATTATAATATCACAAATGGGGCTGGTATCTGTATCTATTAAGTAGGGAGGGTGAGTGTAGGCTCACAGCACTCAGGCCACATGTACATCCACCCGAGCAGTTGTCCTCCTAGGGCATCGTCCATCTTGTCCTTCCGGGAAGGTGGACAGGTCACTAGGAGATATCTATTTTGTATCGGCAGGTGTATAAACAAACACACTCTCTTATTGACGATAACTCTGGACACTCGCATAAGACATACCTGACAGGTTTATCTTCCTGTTCACTCATCCTGTATAGATGGGTGGCCACTAGCCCCATAGTATGGAGGTGTTTTCTCAGTTGACAGTGGCCAGTCAGCAATTCTACTGTCAAACGTAGGTTTTTCCTGGTCATCGCCAAATATTTCTTAGACGCCAGCTTCCCCGGGTCACCCAGGGGGATCCTCGCAAGACTGAATCCTTTGGTTCCATCCCATCTCTATAGGAATTGAGCATGGGTGTAACAATTGGCTAGTTCCACAATTGTCGAAGTCGTCAGGTCGTGGGTGTCACAGGGTCCTAACATTTTCAGTCCAGTCGCTTCCATGGCTAAAGAATCGGCAATGCGATCACCTTCATTCCTGTCGTGCCCTTTAACCCACCTCAGGATAATATTGTTATCTGCCGAGGCATGAGCTGAATCTTGGTGACACTCTAGTACTAGCCCCGATATAACGCGTTGTCTGTTCAAGGCTAATGGGGCTTGTCTACTGTCAGTGCAGATTGTAATGTTTTTGCCGGAAATTCCTTTTCTGGTTAGTTCTTTTGTGGCAATTGAGATACCAGCCAGTTCTGTTTGAACCACGCTGGTATTTTTTTCGATATTCCACTCAATTCTTAGGCTTAGTGCTCTGGAGTAAACTTCACATCCTGAGCCTTCTTTCGTTTTCTAGCCATCTGTATATATGCGCATGGAGTTGGTATCAACGTATATTATTCGATAAATTGATTTGTTCACATCACAATGTAACTAGGAATGAATGAATATCATTTTTCATTGTGTTGGGCTCTTACTCCAACATTAAAAGTGTAGATGATATTGGCTGCTCGTAATAGAATAACAGAGTAGGAGATAAAAGCATTATTATTTCAAATTAGTGTTGTGTATTTTTTACGAGTTATTATGGTTATGCCGCAGAAATAACAGCCTACTTCCAAAATGTTCACTTACCAAAAATCCTCCCCCTCCACCATGCCCACCATATCCCATATTAGCTAACATTTCTGGAGAAAATCTGTTGAAAAGTCCCCCCCATGCGTTGACTTTTTGGCCGATGAGACATAAAAACGAAAGAACCAGGATATTTTTCATTTTAAACCTGCAACAAAACAGAAGTAAAGTACATTATGTATTGCATATACGGAGTTGGATACAGAAATACCTGAACAATTTGGAAAAATAAACATTGTTAAACAATGGGCCTTCTCAGTAGATGCTTAAATCTCAAAACAAATATTTTGTTTGAAAACTTACTGATAATTTTCCACTTTGTGCAGCTTTGTTTTGAATATACATGTCACAAAGCTGAATAAAAAGTTGAACAAATATTAGGGTTATTTGAACACGCGTTTGACCTTGGGGCAAGTGATGTCATAAGGTCTGGAGTTATGTTGGCAGTATTTGTCAGAATGGCTGGCCAATTGCTGCTACGGCTACGGCCGAGGCCAAAATATCCAACGAAGAAGCAAATGTTCCTCGTTTTGGTCAACTTCTTTCGAGCTTTTGCTTTTTAGAACCATGGTTATCGCCTGTTTTCATCTCGAGGAACTCAAATGAATATTTTGCTTGGGCAATTTATATTGTTATTTTAACAAAAAAAATAATCCAAAATGAAAGAGGATATTAATATCAATTTCGAGGTTACATGAGATGTCAAAATCAAATACCAGGGAAGCAAACTTTACAAATCCTATGGAAATGTTTGTCGTTTTCAAGGTCGTAGGCTTTTTCACGTTTAAACCGCGCGATGCTTTCCGTACTTTGGTGATTTTCTTAGGATAGAAATCAAGCTCAAAAAAAATAAGAGAATAAGGGGACATTTTTTCATGAAATACTGTAATTTAAACCTATAAAAAAATTACTGAAAAGGCCCATTCAATTTATCCACAGTTTCCTGCTAATAAATTTTAGTAAATCGTGTTATAGATGTCGAAGGTAATTTATAGTATATTAAGTATTAAGAACGGTGAGGGTTGTTTACCGGTCGACAGCAATGTTTGGAGGTTGAGAGTAGCGAAGCCTTTAATTTTACTGGAGACCGGTATTACCCTCAACGTTCGAAATGCTTATACCATTTTTTGCGCGATCGTATTAAAATTTCGAATAAAATAATTTAAATTTATTCGGAATGAACGAAATGTCAAAAGTGACATTTATACTTCTCGATCAGTTCAAAATATAATTTGCATTTTGGAGAAATTGTTTTAATGCTATTTATTGCTTTTTATATTGTTCTGTTCAGTTCATTTTCATCAACTTTTTAATTTATATTAAACATTTCTTAATTTAATATCAACAATTGTAATATTCTCAATTTTGTATTATCAATTATAATATTATCTTTCACATTCATTTTATATCTATTACTCTTGTTCTAGTAATTTTGACAGAATTTTGTGAGATCTTCATGTATCAAGGGTACCATTTCTTTATATTGTAGCCTGATGATGGTAATATTGTACCGAAACTAGTAGCATCATAAGTGTCCTTTGAGGAACTTTTATTAAATTTTCTGTGGTTTGGACTTTGAGTTTTATTGAACCATTGGTTTGGCTGTTCAGTTCTGTTCATTAAAAAAATATAAATTTTCTTATTTTTTGTTGTTTTTTTTTGTGTAATGAATGAAGTTATATATTATTTAGGACCACTTGAATGTATGTAGTAATTCACTTACCGACGTCTGAACGGTAAGTAAATCACTTACCGACATGTTAGACTTAGAAACCAGTAAATACAAACTACCGTCCTGACAACCGATGCTGTAAATAAACAAAAAAGATCGATCGCGCAAGAATACTATTACAACGCCTCACTGAGTCTTTTAAAATCAAAAAACAAAGACCGTTCACTAAGAAGCAACAACTACTTCCCTGGCTGTATGTCACAGGTCATTGAATTACACCTGAAAGTTGATTGGGTGAGTATATCTGCAACATGGAACTAACCATTTCAGTTCTCAAGTCGGAAGGACAATATCACTCATAGACTGGTTTCGGCGTATCTGCTCCTCATAGTATATGGTAGATATCATCCGCTCATAATCTCCGAGAGCATAGTTCTGGACTGGGGAAATCATTAATATCGCATAAATACATCAATCTCATTCAAGAAAACGTTAAATATGCCATAATAGTGACATCCCCACATCTAACCACGAACTGAAATTCTATTTGGTGGAAAAGCTGACGGCTTTGTAAAGCTATTCACTTTATCCACAGTTTCCTGCAGATGAATTGTCATTTTAGTGAAGCGTGTTCTAGATGTCAAAGGTAATTCTATTATAACACTTTACAGAGTCTTTGAAAATCAATGGACAAAGACAAACAGAATTTCAGTTTGTGGTTGGATATGAAGTGGAAAACTAGAAGATCAGAAACTATAGTTAGTGAACAGCTATCCACACTCAACTCACTTAATTGATAATATCAATGTCGCAATTATAAACTAAATATATCTCTGGTTCTGTGAAAGTTAATTTATTAATGCTAATGCGCTGGTAGCGAATGTAACATTTACTGATCTTTGTCTATGGTGAAAGTGTGGCAAATAATGGATATATCAATGTTCCAGCATGAAAAAACAAAATTAACGACCCCACACTTCTAAGAATTTCACAAATAGGTACATATTTGACGGTGTTTCGGGTTGCAACTGGAACAATGAAATATCTAATTAGTTTCAAACGAAAAGGAGAAATATCGCATTCCCATCTCCGGATAGCGTATTGAGACCGAGTCTACAGTGGTGGGTGTTTCATGGAGGGAATACATATTGTTCTCCCTTGGACATATTATTTGGAACTTCATGTATAAGTGCTCACTGTTGCTTCTATATGAGATTCTACATACGAAAGATTTGCTAGTATATGATAGTTTACAGGCATATGCAATAAATTAGAACATTTAGCTTAAAATTTTGAGCTACAAGGTTATCAAGGTGCTGCATGGGATAACTATTTTTAATATATTATAAAGGTATGTTTCTACGTCGACAAGATTTATTCACAACTTTTCAGAACAAACTATCACGTAGATACAATAATATACACTCCTTCAGCATAGCTTCAAATTGCTCCAATCAATTGTTAAATTTCTATGATATGCTGTCGCTATCTTCGATGTCAGTGCAGAAAATTTCCCACGATTCTTTATCACTATAATCTCCCAACCTATCTACTGAAATTTCAATCTTATTTTTATTCGGAGGCTTCCCACTACTGCCAGTAACGTGAACTATTATTTTGAATTATAAAAATAATGAACTGTTTGAGAAAATTAGTAATGAATTTTGATTTGTTACCTGAAACTGAACCAATCAATATTAAAAAAAACTACCACATAATATTGTTCGAAATAGATTGAATATATAATTGGTGTATGGATGTAGTGTTAAAAGATTGTTTTAAGCTAAATAAGTTCTTTTAGTAATCGAAGTATTTCATTGTTAAGTGTTTAGATACCTCTGGTAAAGTTGGACAAAATGATATAAGGATCGATGGGTCCATTTTATTCACTTTTTGACATACGGGGTGTGGATGTTTCAATTTAATAACATTAAAATGGATTAATTGATTTATTTGATATTTGGCAGGTTGTTTTTAAATGTGGAAGGGCATATTTTGATGGGAAAACATGTTTCAATTATTGATACAGTGGTGTAAATTTGGAAGAATATGAAACTTCCCCTTTTTATTTGTATTTATCAATGGTTTCCACGTGAGAAACGCAAAACCTTCACATATCCAAAAATTTGTAGTTATCAAGATATTCAATGTTTTCATCAAGTCTGCAACATCACTTTTGAATAATTTTAATGAAAGTAATATTTTCGATGTATTTTTTCAATAATTACCAAACTACTAATAGTTGGAATATCTAACGAAAACTAATTTGTGAAATAGCAATGCATCTGAAATATTAGAAGAAGATTGCTGAAAATATTTGTCCAAACTTGTGATTTTATTAATAAGAAATTATGCTGCAGACTTCATGAAAACATTGAATATGTTGAAAGCTTCAAATTTTTCGATATATAAAGGTTATGCGTTTTTCACGTGAAAGCCATTAAGGAATACAAAATGGAATGAAAATAGCCTAAATTGCCAGTGGCATAAGAAATTGCAATGGAGGGGTAAGGTGACATATTCTTACTAATGTACTCCACTGGATCAATAATTGATACATCGTCGCCGTTACTTCAATATGTCATAAGTCGGAAAAGTTGATTTTCCGGGATTTAAAATTTTTTTTTATTTATTACGCCCATATTTTTCCAAAATGATATTTACGTGATAGTAATTAATTTTTTAGACATTTTAAAGCCATCTTTGAATATTTTGGTAATTAGTTAGCAGGTATATATATACTTTCACATTGGACATTTTGTTACTATTACAGCCGGTTTCACAATGTCGGGTTAACTCCTCGGGTCAATTAACCCTTACCTATAAGGTTACCATCAGATACCGTTCCACAATTGTCAGCTCGTCTATGGGTTAGCTGATCGGAAGTTCAGTAGTAATTTTTGTTCAGTTGGTAGCAGATTAGGTATAATGATCAGATTTTATGGATAGTGACATTCAAAATAGAAAAAAAAAAGAAGAAGTTAACCTATAAAATCAATTTATTCGGGAAGTTGTAGTTCGGTATAATCTTTCTTTGACAGAAGTAATAATTTTAATTAAGTGATAATGAATTCTTCGAAACGTTGTCCAAATTTTTCAAAAGAAGAAGAAACCTTATTGCTTTCTTCAGTCAATAAATATAAGCATATAATAGAATCCAAACAAACAAATGCAGTAACCTGGAAAGAGAAAAATAAAAAATGGGTTGAAATAGAACAGGAATTCAATTTCTTCTAACAGATTTTCGACGGTTCTCTTTGACAATCGAAATCTATGGAAGAAATCGAGATTGTCATATTCCTCAAAATAATCGGATCTAGGCCTTATCATTTTTGGTCTTCTTGGTTCCTCATCACTACTATCACAGAGTACACCATCTAACAAGAGACGAAAGCTTTGTCGGTTCCTTTGAAGTTGGACTCGAACGGAAATACGTCGAGACTTTGACAGATAAACTACATAAAACCACAGAGTACACCATCTAACTAAAGCAGTGACAACCAAACCACAGAGTACTGAGTAACTGACGGGAACGAACGAACGGAAGTGTCGACCATGTGTCGACTTGACAATGACAGATAAACTACATATTTCACGCATGTGCACAGAAAATTGCGATCACGAAAACGGCTTTCATTCGCCTCTTGTTAGATGGTGTACTCTGTGCTACTATATGCATTTACCTTATAATCGTTCATTTTCACTCAAAAAAATATGCTAACAGATACCACGTTTTGTGACAGATACG
>CAJUYG010007014.1:0-11426 GCA_910591675.1 Galerucella calmariensis | reverse complement strand
ATCTCTTCAATATTTTGACAGTGTTTTTGAATGTCAGCTAAATTCTAGTAGGTGATCAAAGAAATGAAATGCGCAGGACTTTCAGAGATAAAATAGAAATAATCCGGTTGTTTGGTGATAATGCTCGTAGTAGCAGAGAAGTTGCTGCAGAGTTTAACTTGAGGCATTTCCAACGTGCGCCCATTACTCATTGAAAAGCAGCTCTTTTCAACGAAACTGGCAGTGTTATTAAAGCTCATCGGAATTGTCATCCTCGTCGAATACATCCACATCTTGAGGATAACAATATATTGGCAGCAAATCAAGTAGAGCCATGCATGAGCCTTCGAGATTTATCGTCTTAACTTAATATTAGTAAGGATGAAATCAGAAGATGTTTTGTACGTCACAAAATTGAACCAGATAAACCGAAGACTATTGTTATTGGGTCCAAGGTAATTTTTTAAATGACAGACAGTTCCTGATGAAGATTATGTTTACCGATAAGTCTACATTCACCAATAATGGAGTTGTATCCTCTCAAAATTGTGGATACCGGGTCATAGATAATCCTCACTGGGTTATCAATTGTGAAGACCAATATTCCCAGAAAGTCAATATCTGGTGTGAGATTTCAGGAGACCGTGTAATTGGTCCTTTTTCTCTTCAATGGCTCATTGAGTGCTGGTCGCTTTGTTAACTTCCTCGATGGGGAATTTTGGCAAGCAATTTGAAATATTCCTCTTAATGTGCGTTAGGATATGCATGTGCAGCTAAACGGATCATCCATCCAAAATTCAAGGCTTGTTCGTCAATGGTTGAACCAAAATTATCCTATGAGCTGGATAGGGAGAAACAGTTCTTTTGAACTGTGGCCTCCGAGGTCTCCCGATATTACACCACTCGACATTTATTTCTGGGGAATGGTGAAAAATTAAATCTATAAAACAAGGCCCATAAATCGAGATGAACTTTGTGCTAGAATGAGACAAGCCTGTAAAGAAAGCAGCATCCCGGAACTAAGACGAGTAGCTAAAAAAATCGCAAGAGAATCGAAAAATGTATTCGATTAGACGGAGGACTAGTTGAGAGAGGTCCCATTTCATAGTTATTTATTTGTATCATGAAAATTATTATTTGATACTTCTTCCTGGATTTAATCAATTATCAAAATTGTTTTCCCGTAATAATATTAATGAAACTATTTTTTTTTATTGGTGAACCATTTTACCTATTTAAAGCACGCCTTAGCGTGTTTAAATCGAACTTTAAAAAACGCGCGTGTTTTAAAGATACCGTGGCAACATCAACAACTCGAGAAACGAAGTCATAAGGTCTGTTCTCACAAGCATCACAGACAGTCTTTGACAATCCGGATTCGGCGCAAAGACCCAAAGATTGTCAAAGACTGTCCGTGATGCTTGTGGGAACAGACCTTAAATCTATGGTCTAAATCATGTCTAAATGACAATTTTTTTATTATTGATCTGACAGGAGTAGTTTGTAACGTCAAAACTTTTATTCGAACAATATTTTTAACAATGTCAAATTTATAAACTGAAATGGAAAGTGCCGTTGGTATTGTTTGAAATATTAATATTTAGATTTTTCAAATCTTGGGAAATGGTATTTATATTAATACTATTGACATTCACAGAATTCAATTAGGTTGAACTTCCATCAAAATACAAATTAGTTTATACTGTTCTCATTTCCATGACAACGCAAGGTATACATCATATACATCACGAATTCAACCATTTGACATTTAGTTCTTATTTCCATCTATGATTTCCATTTCTTGTTGTTGTAGTAGTTATAGACCAGTATTTATAATTTCAAAGTGCACCAATAAAAAAAATAGCGTAAAGTATTCGTGGATAACTGGTCTTTGAAACACTCTATCTCGAGCACTCCGGCTTCAGGTCTGTTCTCACATGCATCACAGACAGTCTTTGACAATCCGGATTCGGCGCAAAGACCCTAAAACGTTCTCCCGAGAGCACTTTAGGGTTTTTGCGCCGAATCCGGATTGTCAAGGACTGTCTGTGATGCTTGTGAGAACAGACCTGAAGCCGGAGTGCTCGAAAAATCGCGCGTGTTTCAAAGACCTTAATATCCACTTATACTTTAATATACTATTCTTCAAAAAAGCTGTTTACTTTACTAAAATATTTGAATACATGACAAGATTAAATAACTGATAATTTTGTATACTTGGACCAAAAAATGAAAATATTTTCTGATGAAATTTGGAATATGGGGCTAACATGATATTGTGAACAAGTTTTTCCAATCATATAATATAATAATAGTAGGTTGAGTTTAAAGTTCAAATTTCAATTGACTATTTCCAGTAATGTGGCCCATCAACTTGTGTGACTCTACAAAAATCCGGAGCTGTAATCCTTCAAACAGCGAGAATATGGGAGTGTCTTCATCTTGAATGCAAATCATACCTTCTATTGTGATTTTGATACCTATTTGCTAAAACACTATTTGTCTAAAATACTATTATCATTGTTTAATTGCAAACTTTCACGGCTAGAGAATCTGTTTGTTGTTTACAGGGCTGCCATCTCCTGGATGTATCAACTGAAAACTGAAACTGAGTTCTCTGTTGATCCCAAAGTGTTAAGCAGAGTCTGATTGCTATTTTTTGTTAGGTATATCCTCTTCTGATGTTTTTATGAATACAGGCGTAACGGAAATCGTTTCTGCTTGGAATTCAGACGCACCTTTATCGTCCAAGGCTAACGAACATTATCTCTTCAGGCCCGTTTATAACAGCTCCAGTACGATGGTTTGTTTTAGAAACATTTGTTGACCAGATTATGTCTCCAAAATTACATGGGTACATTACCTGATCCCTAGACATCTAATGGATTATAATATTCCCTTGCATTCGTGAGAAAACCTTTAATTTGAAAAATAGAACCTCGAAAATATATCTTTTGTAGCATAAAAAAATAATAGAATAATTATAAATCAATCGAAAAATATGTCTTAAATATTATTTTACCAACCAAATATTTTAGTTGTAAAATAATCATACCATTAGGCACTAAATTGATATCACAGAGATTGATATCTTGAATAATCCCTCTTTTTATCAGATGCTCATATATTTTTTCAGATTGTTTATGAGGCAGAATGACTGCTACGAAGTCAACCCACCACATGGTATGGCGGTTTAGGTATGAAACTAATTTAATCCCTCACCCTTCTTGGAACAATTTATTCCTTCTAAACAGTTTATTCATCAAACTATTTATGAATGCAGTGATGCCCAACCAGAATTTTCTGTTGGTACGCCATCCGACCCAGGAGCTTTTCTGATCTCCATCCTCCAATATTTATTAAAACATCGTATGATAGTTATTAGCGTCCCGTGTATCATTGTACTCTGTAGAAACGAAGCTGCTACCACCTCTTCTCGCTTTTTTCGGGCTAGACTGAATTGCAGGCCACTTCATTTCGCACCTTTCAGAGCTAACTGGTATCTTTGTCCTTACATGTCATCTTTGCACAGCTTCCATTTTCCAGCCTGATTCCGTTCCAGAAATCTCTCGTTCCCTTCCTAAACTCCCGCAAAAGAGCCACTCCCAAACTAGACTTGCAGTACTATTGTTAATGCGTCGAATGCGTCACCCCTTTAGAGCCAGCCTTTTCTTATGACTTTGATGAATATATGTCCTAAGAACTAGACATTCCATGCTGTCCTTTCAGTATACTCCATCGCATTCCCTACAAGCGGGTAGATTTGTGGATTACTCCATCCTGCGATACTCTTTCTAGAAATTAAGGCAATAATTTCCTGTTTTAGAGCATATCAGCATCTCTTGATTCGACAGCTCCTTTTTATTCATTCAAGTCTGTACACAAGTCTTTTCTTGAGGTTACTTTTGTTACGGAAATTTCTATCCCAAAAAAGTATCAACAATATGATCCTGATATACTGCCGGCTACCGTCGGATGGCCATGTATGCAAAAATTTTCAACAAGCCCTGCTCTTGTATGAGCTGCCAAAATGCGGATCTAAAATGTTTATTAATTCGCCAACTGCTTCTTTAGAAAGACTGTAAATTTTCAGGAGCTGGTGGTCACTTAGGTTAAAGGGATCTAGCCTAAAAGAATGGAGCACCATTCTTGGCGTTAAAAAATCATCCTTCACAAGCTCCTCAACATTATTTAGCACGATTTAATGCAGTTCCTTTAAATTTGCCAAGTAGATTTAAAAAATACAAAACGTTCTCGCGTCCCTCTGGTCGTTATTAATTTTATCTAAGGCGCATTGTATCATTCACCTGAACTCGGTTTAATGATAACTGATGTCTATAATATGACTGATTGATGTAATTATCATTCATACAGCAGTCCACAAAACAGTCTAACCTAGGTTAGACTGTTTTGTGCATCAGTCTATTATCAGTTATCGTAGAACCGAGTTTAGGTGTTTGATACAACACTGTTTATAAGCGCTAGCTGAATAAAAAATTGAAGTATCCCTTCTTACTTGTTTATGTATGCAGACGTTGATATAGTAGAACGGGAGCATTCAATTGCCCCTTATTTTAAGATTCTCGTTGGCACTAAACTGGCTATGTCTGTATAAGTTTGTGGTTGACACACCAGCTTTTTGGAACTTTAGTTCTTTACGTCAGGTTATGTTTGAGCGACCAGGGGTCGCGACGCAGAAGATCTGACCGTTACGTTATGTTACGTTGCTTCGTTATCTGCCCTGCTTGCGTGCGTGTGCTCTCTCCTGAGTCTCTCTCTCGTTTACGAAGCAGCGATTCATATGCTTAGGCCGGGAATCGAACCCGGGCCGCCCGCGTGGAATGCGAGCATTTTACCACTGAATCACCGATGCTATATTAAAATTCTATGCAAAGCTGGTATTCGCAGTGCTGGTGATCTACTTGAATTTGTTCGAATAAATTTTTACTATTATTTCCATAATTTTTTTGCGCGATTGATCTTTTTTGTTCATTTCGAAGAAATTTAAATTATTTTATTCGCAATTTATTTCAATAAGATTGCGCAAAAAATGGTATAAGCATCTCGAACGTTAAGGGTAATTTACAACGTTTGCATGTAGATTCCTCTCGTAAAATTCGACAAAATGATATGAGGATTAAGGGGTCTAGCACATTTACTTTTAGAAATACAGGGTGTTGAAATTTTTTGAAAACTTGAATGTTTTAATTCGATAACTTTAAAATGGATGGGTAACTTGATTTGACATTTGGCAGGTTGTTTTTAAATGTAAAAGGGCATATTTTGATAGAAATAGTAGTTTGTGCAACTAGTGTGGATATGATGGCCATATCGCACGAGGACGAAGTTTCGTACGACGCCGTAGGCGAAGTGCTCAATCGTTCAAGTGCGATATGGTTAATCCACACGAGTCGAACAGCATATTTTTTCTACGACCCACTTAAGAAAAAATCTAGAAAATAAAAATTTCTATAAACTGTAATATAACTTCAAATTGAAAATTTAACAATTCAATTTTATGTTTCCACTAATTTTTTTGTGGTAAACGTACAGTTCTTGAATGTCCAATTTGTATAATGCTACGGTTTCCCTTCTTAAATATACGATGCTGTTATACGTAGATGTTGCCAGTCGGACTCCCTCATGAAGGGTACCGTACCATTATCTATAATAATGAATATTCTGCTAAATATTTCAAACGTCCACCTGTTGTTGTTATTAATATCAAGCAGAATAATTATTTAAAAATAAAATTAACAATAAAAAAAAACTTCTTCACGGGGAATACCGGGTATACCGGGTATACCGCGTGAGAGTCTGGTTAGGTTACTACTCGGCCACCGAGGCATATGCAAATTGTTTATCTATAACGTCAAATGTATTACATAATTTTTGCTTAAAAGTAACTAAAGTTCCTACCGTGTGTCCCGCGACACGTTCTACCTTTTATATATTTTTCATATTAAAAGTGATCAAATTGAATAATGTATACCCTCCAAAAAGATACGAATATAACACGAATACACAACAAACAAAATCTGTTGACTTACATAGTTTTTTTTTTCAGCAATCAAATATCATCGTTAGATGGTGAATGGTCTCACATGAAGAACACAGTGGCCACGCTTTTTCTCGGAGAAAATGACGTTACAGAAATTTCAACCGATTCACCGGAGCATACATCAGAAAATTTACACGGGCTTCGCCAGTTTAAATCCTTGATTTGGCTCAACTTGGACGGCAACAGAATACTTAAAATCCACAAATACTCCCTTCCTCTCGTCTTACAAACTTTCAGTGTGTCACATAATTTGATAGAAACTTTCCCTATTGATTTAGTCGCAGCTTCGCCTCACTTGCAGTGGCTATACTTAAGAGGAAATCACATTAAATATTTACCAGAGCATACTTTTCCGAAAAGGCTTTGGGTGGAGAAAATTGATCTAGGAGAAAACTTTTTAAAGTCATTACCAAAAATTCCTTTCAATAACAGTATATGTATCAGAGATATAAATTTAGCTTCAAATGATTTCAGGACTGTAACTGCAGAAAGTTTTGTTGGATTGGAAACAAGAAGAATTATTTTCTCCCATAATCTCATTGAAACCCTAGATCCTTATGCTTTTAAGAGTTTGGAAGAAACATTAGAATACTTAGATTTCGATCACAATAATTTACAACAAATACCGAAAGCTGTTAGCGAACTAAAAAATTTGAAGTACCTGTATTTGTCTTCCAATATGTTGTTGGAAATACCTGAAAATGCTTTCGTCAATTTTTGTCCAAGCTTAAAAGCAATTAGCTTAAGTGGAAACCGTTTAACGAACGTTCCTTGGAAAGCATTACAAAATTGCTCAAAAATATCCCATTTTAATGTGGCTTTCAATGATATCAGCGAAATAAGCGAAAATGATTTTGTGTGGAGTGCAGCTATAAAATCCTTGAATATTGGTAATAATCAGTTAACGAATTTATTAAGTGATACTTTCAAAGATTTGGAAAATCTTGAAGAGTTATGCTTGAGTTTCAACCCCATAAGATCCATAGATAAAGCAGCTTTTAGTAGATTAAAAAAATTGGAAAGCTTAGAACTCTCATTCAGTTTAAATCCAGATATAGATATAGAAGGAATCTTTATACCTCTAGAGCAGCTTCAATGGTTATCTTTAGACAACAATAACTTGCATTCCGTACCAGAAAACTTACTAGATCCTTTAAAACATTTGAGTTATTTAAATTTGGATTCGAACAAATTACACGGAATACCCAAAACGCTTTTTAAATCAAACAATGAATTACGCCATATCAGATTATCGAATAATGAATTACGAGGAATTGAAACTGACATGTTTTCTTTATTACCCAATCTCGAAATTATTGCTCTTTCCGAAAATAAAATTAAACACATCCAGAGAGAAAGTTTTTCGCACTTACCCAGCTTAACAAAAATCATTCTTTCCGACAATTTTCTGACTCACATTAGCCACAACGCTTTCTCAAATCTACCTGCTGTTACCAAAATCGATTTGCAGAATAATTTTCTGAAAGAGATTTCGTTCAAATTTTTTGCCAACATCACAAGTCCAATTTCACTAAATGTAACTAAGAATCGCATTTCATTTTGTACATCTGATGCGAGGATCTTAAATATAGAAACGTTAGATTTGAGTTACAATAATTTGGAAAATGTTCCAAAGTGCCTCGAGCACACGGCGGCATTGAAAAAGTTAACACTGGAGTCGAATTTAATAAGTTCTCTAGATCATAACGGTTTTATGCATCTTACTTCATTAGAACAATTAAATTTAAAAAGCAATAATATTTTAATGGTTAGTAAAAAGGCATTTTTTGGTTTACAGAACTTACAAATATTAGATTTATCAAAAAATTTTATCAACCAAATGCACACCAGTCAATTCGTTAACATGCCGAAATTGAGAATATTGAATTTAAAAGAAAACAGATTGAGTTACCTTCCGCGTGATATATTCAGTAACACGCTGCTTGAGATGTTAGACCTGGGGTTGAATTCGTTCACTGTTGTTCCAAGTATGAGCATATCGGATGTTGGCATGACCTTAAGGCATCTCTCCATACGTTCAAACAACATAGAGCATATAGATATAACAACTTTCCCTGATATACCTTCGCTACAGTATCTTGATTTGAGTAATAACAAATTAATTATCCTTCCCGACAATGTTTTTACTAGTTTAGGTCTATTACAGTATTTGGATTTAAGTTTCAATCCTCTCCGTTCTAATTTTAAGGAATTGTTTCATTATGCACAAAGTTTAAAATACTTAGATTTGTCTAACAGCTGGATAATGCAAACTCCTTTCTTCCCATTGCCAAATTTAGTTTATTTAAATTTATCTCACAATTCAATCGACAATATAAATAAAAATTCAATTCAACAATTACTTAAACTGAAATCTCTGGATATAAGTTTTAATAATCTCCAGGAAGTACCGTCTCATTTGTGGGCGCATTTGCCTAAACTTAAAATACTGAATTTATCAAGTAATCCTATTAAAGAATTAATTGTAGATAGTTTTTCGGGATTACAAAACCTTCAAGAACTTATTTTATTGAATCTAAATTATCTTAAAAAATTCGAATCGCACAGCATATCACAAATTAGGATTTTAAATAAACTAACGATGGAAACATGGCCAAAGCTGGATCATTTTTCTGACCAATTTTGTAATCTTTTGTCGAACCTTGACCAAGTAAGGATATTGAGTATATACTTTCATGAAACAAAACTAGACGATCAGCTTTTATGTATAACCAACCGAAAAATTAGAGAACTAGATATTTCAGGAAAGAATTTGAAAAGTATCGATAAATATGCTTTTGCTAAATTTATTAGAAATACGGATTTGGTCCTCAAAATCCATAACACTCTTATTGAGGATCTGCCAGCAGGACTATTTGCGAATATGTATAGAATCTCGTATTTAAGGATAGACTTGAGATTTAATATGTTAACGCATTTGAGTCCAGATATCTTTTATGGTAATACCAGTGGGTGGAGGGACATTGGTACGACTATGGTACCGGGTAAGTAGATTTCATATCATATTTTGAATAACAATGCTTATGACGCTTTAGTAACTGGTCAAAGCTGTCCATAATTTCATGCGAATTAAATTAATAAAAATCCAAGAATAAATTCTACCGGAATGAGAACAAATCTTATATACTTAGGTACTTCACGGGAAGTAGGTAGGTATACTTACACTTGCATCTAGTCGGAGGATTTAATTTTTGAGCCCGCAGGCACGCATGCGTATTTCATTTATAACACTCACTTGTACCCAAATAACTACCTACTTATTTTTTTGAGAAAGGAGAAGAGAAAATCATTTTAACTATGTATAAAAATATCAGAAAATAAGAAATAGAAAACTAAAAAAAAAACAATAAAACCCATGCGCAAACCCGTTTTCGAACCTAGGACCTCTGGGTTGTGAACTCAGTATGCTACCTACTGGCCCAATCTCGTCACATTAAATCATATCAAATAAAAGATTAAAGGCTGTATAGACGCATGCGCACCTCAAGATAAACTCGTGATGTAATACGCATGCATGCCTGCGGGCTCAAAAATTAAATCCTTCGACTAGACGCAAGTGTATACTTACTAGTCTCGAATTTTATTGCCCACTCGCTATCGCTCGGGCACAGAATCGTTTTTAACTAGTAAATGTTACTTACATCCCTTATAGTATAAATAACTATTTGTCACTTCATATTTTTTTTTGAAAAACATTTATTTCTGACTGCTAATCAGGATTACAATAAATCTGGCGCCGAGGCCTTAGCTTTTGATGTATAGTAACAGATTCAATAATAAAAAATATATGAGTTAGGTTTTTACAATACTGATCAATCAATTATTGTCTCTGATCCTTGAAAAATTTCTTGAGGCTATGGTACACAACTTTCTCACATCCTTCAAAAATTGTCTCTGGTACATACACTTCTATAAATAGGAGAATCCTGTCCTTTTTTTGTCCTTGCAAAGTTATTTCTGAGTCTTTCTTTAGTTCGTAGGTTATAATTATGATAGTATTTATTTTGTTTTAGTTGCACATTGGTTTTAATTAGGTTATTCTGTATTTTATAAATAAGTTTAGTTTGTTCAAAGTTTTTTAGTTTATCTAGTTTGAGAAATGGGTATTCTTTATATAAAGTGTCACTTGATGTATTATAGTTTTTTGCAAATATGGTTTTTATTGCTTCATTTTGTAGTCTTTACAGTTTGTTTATCACTTCAGCACTAGCATTTCCATAGCATGGTATGAGATATCTTATATGGGGTTCAATAAAGCTATTATATAGTAGATATCTATTATTTTGCTTAGAATATGGTTGCATCGTCGTATTGCCCCCAGCATTGGGGCTACTTTTTTTATGATACTGTCTGTATGGGCATTCCATGTTAAATTTTCAGTTATTATAGGTCCTAGGTATTTATATTGTTTAACTTGTTTGAGAACACAGTCATTTATTTTTATTTTAGGATTTATCTGTTTTTTCCCCACTTGATGTAGCACCATATATAAACAGTCTTTTCCACATTTATAGTTAATTTATTGTAGCACAGCCACTGGTAGTATCTTTCAAGATCACTGTTTATGTTTTGATCAAGTTCGATTCTATTTACTCCCGAGAAAAAACAAGAACTGTATCATCGCAGTATTTGTAGTACTTTACTCTTAACCCTGCATATTTTAGACTTTGTACATGTAATAGGTATTGAAGTGGGCTCAAGACTGACCCTTGAGCTATTCCAACTTCGACACTTTTTTCATCACTCATTTCACCATTGCCATAGGTTTGTTGCCTTCTTCCCGTGAAATATGAGTTTAGTAGTTCATGACATTTTCTACGAAATCCCATGTTCTGTAATTTTTCTAGCAGTAATGCAATATCCACAGTGTCAAATGCTTTTTGTAAGTCAATAAACACTGTAACCACATATCTGTTCTCATTGAGCTCGCTTGTGATGTATTCCAGTAAATCTACCGTTGCTCCAAGTTTGCTACTCCGTTTTTGGAATCCATACTGACTTTTATCAAATTTGAATGTTGTGTCTATAAAATTTACGAGTCTTTTTGTATTATTTTCTCTAGTAGTTTGCTGAATATGCTTAACAGTGATATTGGTCTATAGTTATTTACATTATCATGTTCACCTTTTTTATATACAGGTATTATTTTGGATAATTTAAGCTCTTCTGGGAAACAGCCATTTTCTATTACATTATTTATTAGTTGAACTAATTTTGTTCCTATAATGTCTATGAGTGTTTCTATGTCTTTCTTTGTTATTCCATCCATTCCTGGTGCAGTGTGGATTTTCATATCTATTAATATTTCCTTCACTTCTGTCAGGTCAGTTTTCTTTAAAGTTATACTCTGTTCCACTTCTTCTTC
>CAJUYG010007013.1:1150-11426 GCA_910591675.1 Galerucella calmariensis | reverse complement strand
ATACTACGAATGAACTATTTAAGAAGAAGGGAAAAACTAAATGACGTGAACTATTGGACGAAATCGTTCCTTTCTGCGATGGGTTCACTTCTTACTCAAGAAGACCATGACGATATTGGATCCACTAATATGCCTGCCGTTACATTAGACGATTTTGATGAATATTTGTCGAAGTATGTTATGAACCAATGTTTTCTACTAGCATTTTCGCATCTTTTTTATCATTTCAATAAACAAGCCCTGTAGACGTTAAATTTGCGATGTAAAGTTTGATATACCTGTTACAGCCAGTTTCACAATCGGTGGTTAACTCCTAGGGTCAAGTAACCTTGACCGAAACTTTAACCCTCACTTTAACCAGGGACATGTTTCACAATCATTATTCATCTGCAGGTCAGGTAACCATGACTGTTCATTAATTTTTGTTGCGTTGGTATGATATCCAACACTGATTTTCATGTTTCATGTCAATTGAAACAAAAAAGTTGTGTGGTTATGTTTATTTTATGTCTAAGTGACGAGAAATTTTTGAATAAAATAGTGCTTCAAATTTAATTATAGAAACACAAATAAGTAAGAGATGTTCCAACTTTTCTAAAGAAGAGGAGCATCTATTGGTTTCTTCAGTGAGTAAATATAAGAACATAATAGAATCTAAAGAAACCAATGCGGTGACCTGGAAGATTTCTTCTGAGAGCCTTTCTCTTGGACAAACTAAATCTACAAAAAAAATCGTAATTGTCGAATTCCTCAAAATAATCGGATCTAGGCCTTATCATTTTTGGTCTTCTTGGTTCCTCATCACTACTATATGCATTTACCTCATAATCGTTCATTTTCCACTCAAAAAAATATGCTAACAGATACCACGTTTTGTGACAGATACGTGACAGATACAGCAATAGCTTTAATTGTTAGGTTATAATCTCCAGGTTATTATTATTACCACTAGATTTTCTGGGGGTTAAATATTCTGAGAGTTAACCATAACTTGAACCCTTTACTGAACAATGTGAAACACTTGTTTTGAGGTAACCAAGGGTTATTTGTTAACCTCAGGATAACTTAACATTGTGAAACCGGGCGTTATTATCCATTCATGTAGATTACACATGGGAATTATTTTTGACAATTCCAAAATTAGTGAATTATTGCGCTAGTCACTGATTTAGTACTTTTAGTTTCATCAATGCGATTATAGATGGCGCTATAATGGACATTCGACCCATTTTAGTGATGAGAGAACCTATTAACCAATGATTAGATATTGGTTTGGTAATAATACCCTTCTTGGTGTGCTTCATCGATTGTTAATGTCCTTCTAGCACATTACGTAGGAAGAAATGGAAAAAAAGGCAGGTCTGTGATTAATCCTAATCAAAATATCACAATAATGAACCGTTTAAATGGTTTACAAACGTTAACCCCAATCTTTGACTTATAAAAATTTGATTGGTTGATGTTTATATTACGCGCAAGCGCAACCTATCGAGGTTTAAATACTATGAAGGCGTAACTTTCGTAGCGGCAGTGTGTCTTACGTCTTTTTCTACTGTCACACTGACAGCTCTCGACAGGTCTGTACTTTGTTGTTTACGGTCAATTATCATTTATGAAAACTGAATATTAATCTTATTGTTTTATTTTTTTAAATAATACAAAAATATGCCAAGATACACGGAAAAACATCAGCATTTTGAAAGTTCTCAACTATTTTCAGTTAGAAAAAGAAGCTGGTAATTATTATTTTCATAGCCTTTTCGAATTTGGCTGGATACGATCTAGATGATTTTATTTATCAAATTCAAGATTAGCTATATGTCAAACTGGCAAATAAAATAAACGACATGCCGAAAACCCAGATATATGTCGCAATCGATGACGCACACCAAGAAGGGTTATTTCATAATATTCATAATATGAGATTCTTAAACGCACTTGCATTTTTTTATATATCCCAAATATGCCCAAATGTGCGTCCATACGATTTATGAAGAGAAGCCCCGTCTTTTCTTTGGTGAGATTTGTGAATTCTCTCGAGAAGAATGAATACCTACTCAAGTTTACAAACGAGTTTAAAGTTAAAAATTATTTTTTTACGCTCATGTCTGTAAACGTCAAAAATCGCAATGTCAACATTGCTTGTAAATGACATTTAACAATAACATGCACGTAGTGAGATTTCATAACATACACGTGCGTTTTAAGAAGAAAGCTTAAACTTCTTGGTTTAATTAAATTACAATCAAATCTTTGTTCACTTACTACTTTATTTGGTTTATTTACATAGGTACTTTTAATCAATGAAAAAACATAAAAGCTTTTAGCATTGGAGAAATACATTTTAGCTTGAAAGAGTAATGCCCCTAAATGTCGGCAACACATTATAAAATTCAAAATAATACGTGTTTTCTTGATATGGAAATAAGCGTCATCTCATTTATGCTGTAAATTTTTGTAACAAAATATAGTATCCGAACATTTTCTTAACTTTACCTACGAATACTTCTGTTAGTAGTAAAAAAGATGAAATTATGAGCACTCAGAAGAAAATAAATGGGCGTAGAAAAAGTATAGTACGTTACACGAGTTGTAATCCCATTACGCACTCATGAAATGTATGCACCCGCCGCTGCGCGGCTTCGAGCGTAAACTTTTTCATTTCGTGCGTAATGGGTTGCTCACAACTCTTGTTACGTAATATACTATTATTGAATCGTTTTATCAAAGAATAAACCAAATTTCAGTGGAGATCTCAAAAACTGGTCTGCTTCATTTGTACTACGTTCAACACACTTTTATATGGCACTGAAACAAATTCATGTCATTAATCAGTCTTGGGTCTCACGTATAATGAATCAGACGTAATATTTGCTGTTGATGTTTTCCAATGAGATTTCTCTTTTTTCCCCGCATCATTTGATAAATACACTCCAGCATTAATATTGTTTTACTCTTTGCAATGTTTTTTTTTTTATTTTTTCCAATGCTACTATTCCAATCATGAACTTAGTTGACGTTACTGTGTGTATGCAATATCTTGGATTATGTTTGAAATACAAATTGCGGAGCAATATTTTCATTTTTGTTTTCAATTATAGATACATAGGAAATACACACAAGCTAGCTTTACTGCTGGATTATGATGGTACTCTAGCACCAATAGCACCTCATCCCGATCTTGCAATTATTCCCACAGAAACAAAAAATGTATTACAGAGATTGTCCAATGTTTCAGACTGCTACATTGCTATTGTTAGTGGAAGAAATGTTAACAACGTGAGAGATATGGTGAGTTGATACTTTTTTACAATCACATGAAACTATGATGATTTACTTCACTTTAATATTCCTAAATATGGTTGGTAAATAACTTTGGTAGAATGAAAATAGTTGTTTATACCATAGGGGATAGAAGTAACATTTACTAATAGATAATGATATTGCGCCCTAACGATAGCGAGGACTGGCAGTGAAGTTCGAGCAGAATTTATTTTTGGATTTTTATTAATTTGCAAAAAAAAAATTTATACAATGTAACTAAGCCAGAAGTATCCGGCCATACTCCAAGAGTGACAGAAAACTTGTTTAGAGATTAGAAATTATGGAGTCAGACCATTTCATACAAATTTCGTGAATAATGTTTATGATTGTAATAATTGAGCTATTACTTACTAATCATATGAATAAATAAGATACACGTTTTATATGGCATAAATTATAATCACCCAAGGGTAAGTTGACTTACAGCCCATCGTCATAAGTGCAATCGACACCTTTTTGGTAATTGTTACTCTCGTCCTTCGAAACAATGTCAAAATCCGTTGCTTACAATATAAGGGAGAGAAAAATAATATTGTACTTTAGTTACTATTTTGAATTTTCTTAGGTTGGAATAGAGGGCATTACGTATGCTGGAAACCATGGCTTAGAAATTCTTCATCCCGATGGAACAAAATTTGTCCACCCGATGCCTACAGAATTCCATGATAAAGTCGGAAACTTAATGAGACAGCTTCAGGAAAAAGTTTGTAGGGATGGAGCATGGGTTGAAAATAAAGGAGCTTTGTTAACTTTCCACTTTAGAGAAACTCCACCTAAATTAAGGTGGGTACTAAGTCTTAGAAAACATAATTGACGGTTTTTTTCTTATTGTTATTACAAATCGATGATATTTATTATCTAGGCCTGCTTTGGAAAAAGAAGCTATAAATTTAATAGAAGCATCTGGGTTTAATGCTGATAAATCACAATGCGCGATAGAAGCAAGCCCACCAGTGGAATGGAATAAGGGAAGGGCATCGATTTATATCCTCAGAACAGCTTTCGGTGTCGATTGGAGCGAAAGAATCAGAATTATCTATGTTGGTGACGATCAAACTGACGAAGATGCAATGCAGGTAAAACTAAACATTTGAAAATATGAAATATATGAGGTTTTCACCTGGATATAAATGCAACAACAATTTGGCCTTAAGAAAATAGGTGTGTTATGAACATAGAGATACTACAGATAAAGGCAAACAACCAGCTCGGATCCTGTCAGCCTGTAAGAGAGAGAGATGAAAAGTCAGAGGTTCTGGCTGATTTTCTTCAATGACAACGACAGAAAAACCTCTGATCCTCTGTCTTTTCCACTCTCACCGAAGTCAAGACGGACACTCCCACTTACACAACGGCCTATGGCTTGTTGCCTAGTATCTCTATGGTTGTGAATTATTTTGGAAATATTAATTATGTCATACAGTGATTGTTTTCTAACAATGTCTAAAGGATGTTTATTAGTTATTTCATAGTTAGTTCATATTTTTTTTAACATTGTTTATAAAGATTAATGTTGAAATATCCAAAAATTTTTTCTTAATTCTGTCCTTGTAACTGAATTTTTCTTATGTTTCAACTGTTCCAAAATATTACTTTTGGTTGTTATCGAAGCATCATTTTAACGCAAAGTGATGTTGAAAAAATACCAAAAAGCATTTGTTTTTTGAGGACTTTCAATAATCTTCAATCAACAAAATCCAATCAGATCAGTTCCATCTCTTGATATCAAACACCAATCAGAATGTATGGCCGAATCTGTTTCCAATCACTTGGTTGATGATTGCAGTGATTGATAAGTAATTTCTGCGAAATTTCAATCTTCGAAATCGATTAAAACTTGAAATTTACCTTTATAACAAAAATTATCTCGAAAATACTTTGCGTCTCTTCATGAGTTTACAAGCGTCACAGCGGACACGTCCTAAGTTTTGGCTCAAATTGTTATTTTGTAGGTCCTCATGCTATGCTGAATTTTCATATCTATACCCGTCTTCACTACTAGTCAGACCTCATAGTAGCATAGTAAGTGGTTCTTATTAGCAAAACCTGGTTGTGTTTGTCAATCCAATGTCCATGTGTTTGTTGAGTCCACCAAGCACTTGAATAGGATGCTGGCTGCTCGTTTATCTACCCTATTGAGTTTTGGCGATGGTTATTTGATTAATCTTTTCCGTGTCACATTGTTCCATCATCTCTAAGTATTGGTATTGTTTTCTCGTAGCGCTTTCACTATACCACAGAAAGGATCTGAAGCTATATAAAAACAGCGTGCTGTTTATCGGGCTAGGGAATCTGCCTCTCCATTGCCTTTGAGGTCCGGTACCTAGGCTGTACGTACAGTCTATTGGGATTGGGACTGCCCAACTCTTATAATATTTCCAAGCAATCTTCTAATTCCTCCTCTTGGAGCTAGGTATCACTTTCATTATTTAGCAATGGTATTTTTTCCAAACTCCTAATTAAGCTCTCCTCCACAGTGCTGTATTCATTCCATACTAATTAGTATTGATTAGATCGTTGAAGATAACTAGCCAATTTTGGCTTCATAGGATTTGGTTGGGCTATGGCTCCCACTGACTTTTAGTTATCTATAATATTAATGAACTTTTGGACCAACGAGGTAACAATAAAATTGCTACTTAAAGCTTTTCTGTTTGAGAAATGATAAATATTTACTGCTATAATAAATACACTAATGCACCTTCCCTAGTGTATTGTAGGAGATATAAGAGAATGTTTCCACTTTACTAAAATGCAAGTTTTTCAGGCTCTCAAAGGGATGGCTGCTACATTTAGAGTAACCACATCTCTAATAACTAAAACATCCGCGGAACGTCGACTTCCATCTACTGACGCGGTGTTAACTATGTTAAAATGGGTTGAACGTCATCTAGGTAGAAGGAAACCAAGCTTAGATGCTGGATTCACGAGGAGAAACTCGTCCCAGTTTCAGCAAACCATTCAAATGGAGATGAAGGTGGAACCAAAGCCAGCAAATACAAATCCAAAGTGAAATTAGCGAAATTTTTGTGATCTTCTTTGTAAATTAATGAATAGGTGATAAGTTTCTGTTGTAGTACTGTTTTAAATTTTCTGGTATTAAAAGTATCCCACTTCAATAGCCGAGTAACTGCCAATAAGATCCTTTATTCGACGACCATAAAATATTATTTACATAAAGAGAATAATAGTAGAAAGGAAAATTAGCTTCCACGAATATGATATTTTTTAATATAGTCTAAACAATTATTCCTCGTAATTCTTATACATATTGAACAGGTTTTAATATGTATACATCCTACCATCTTCTGTAAGAAAACAATAAAGAACATAACTCATATTAAATTGAACTATTAAATTGCTTCATTGATATGAAAGGATTGAAAATTGCCCTTTTCTCAAACCCAAGGCAATATAAAACCACACAGAATTAAGTGTAAAGGAAATTATCACCAGTCGACTTTTTATACTAAATTATATTTTTCTAAACACATATTAATTTTAATATAAGTATTTTATTGATAGAAATTGAAATGTTTTTTATTTGGACCAAAATGGTGTGGTGCTCTATCTATTTGACTTATTACAAAAGCGATAGACTTTTGCTGGAAGGATGTTCATTTTTATTCTTTTGAATCTGAATAAAGTATACCTACATATCAATATTTATCAGGCCCAATTATGTAAAATGACACACAAAAAATAACATAGAGTACTTTATGTATTACTGTCTTCTGTAGAACTTATTAACAAAAAATATGTGCTTTTTATTTGCTGCTTTATCCTGTGTAGGATATAGGATTGGTGCTCATGTGTGAAAATATTAGTGTTCTCATAATTCAGTGAACTTTAATTTAAGCAACATAAACTCATTCAATACCAGAAAACACGGAAAAACATTTTTTCAAGAGATTTGTATTTTAGGCAATAGATATTGATGTTACCTCGTATAGACTAAGTTCAATTTATATAGTTTGCTAAGTAGCTGAGCTGGCTTTCGTTGGAGATGAATATTTGAACTTCATATAAACCAATAAGCCCAATCGATTCTGGAGATTAACATGATGCATCGGAAGAAATGTTTTAAAATTTTATTTTTATATTCCAATATTTCGAATGAAACTATAGATATGGCTTGACTAGAAACAAAATGACTCATTTTATATTTTGTATGGTCCCTTTTTCAGACGATTTGATAAACATATTTATTTGAATTATACTTTATACATGTAATGTACGTAGGTACTTTATGAATAAAAATTCTTTATTAGATAAGAAATGTGATTTTCTTCACCTAGGCACGTCCACACTCCTCATGAATAATCATAAACGGGATATCGTTGCACTTGTGGAATTTATTTCATAAAATTATAGAAATAATTCAATTTAAAGCTTTCATTTCCTCAGACGCTCGTAGAAGAGCAGTGTGCATGACCGAGTGATTTCGAACTGACCATGGGATATGGCGCTCTGATTTTGAGTATGTTGGTCAGCGACGATGCGGCTGCTCAACAGAAGTAGAGTAAAGTATGCTCAAGTCTTTTTCTCAAGCTTACTTTTTCAAAACCTATGAAATCAGCTTACGGTTTGATATCTGGGAGTACCTGTTAAATCATTCTGGAGGTGATCTAGTACCACGTGCAGGTCTACATTCCTTCAAAATTCAAAACTAACATTGGATGTTCCGATGTGATGCCCTTGGCGGTTCGGATGGAATTTTACCTTAAGTGTAGTGCTTTTGAAGAGTATCCAAGATTTTTGGCATTTCCGTACAAAGTCTACAGTGTTATTCAAAAATTTCCTTCCCTATCTCTGGAGCGATTATACAATTATACATAAACTAGTGAATGCCACCTTTTTCTACTAGAATTAATTTACCTGTTTACAAACAACACTGGAGCAATTCAACTGTTCCGGTTCATCTAGGAAAAATATGGTTACTGTACCTACGAAGATTGAGTATGGGACCTAGAGCCGATTCACATAATATCATGACTCCCGGAAATGCCACTTAAGACACCTATCGCATACATCCTCACTGAATGACCATATTTTGCCATGATCCGTCTAAAGACAAGAAAACATATTTGTATTCTGTGTAAAATTTCATTTTTAAAAATCGCAGAGCGCTTTTGGCTGTTACAAGAAACTTTTCGACAACACATTGTCGTCACAAATTAAAATATCTTAAGATAACATTAAATTAAAAATAATCCCCTGATTAGGGTAAATTATCTTTAGATTTTGAGCATTTTTAAATTTGTTGAATTGTCTTCAACTGATAAACGAACACGTGTTAGTCTAGTGAGTGTCACTTCAACTTCCGTTAGACTAACACGTGTTCGTGTATCAGTTGAAGACAATTTAACAAATTTAAAAATGTTCAAAATCTAAAGATAATTTACCCCAATCAGGGGATTATTTTTAATTTAATGTTATCTTAAGATATTTTAATTTGTGACGTCAATGTGTTGTCGAAAAGTTTCTTGTAAAAAATACTGAAGATGGCTTAACAGCCGAAAGCGCTCTGCGATTTTTGAAAATGAAATTTCACACAGAATACAAATATGTTTTCTTGACTTTCTAGTCATGTGTACTCAGCTATGAAGATCACAATATGAAGTTTATACACTTGATAATTGTGTACTCTTAGAAACTATGTATTGTCGTGCTTGTGGACATTGCTGTTTTATGCAAAAAGGAAAAACAAAAACATAAATGACAATAAAAATATTTTATTTTCAACAATTAAAAAATAACAAGTAAATACACTAGATAAATACAACTACTACTCATTCAACGGTACCAGAAAACCTGCTTATTTCAATATTTCTCAATGTCATATTGTATTGTAGCTGATATAGAGATGATACAGTAATATACTCAATGTCAAAAATTCGGGAGCAGAAAGATGAGATAAAAATGATGTTAAAAGTTCAAATAAATGTTTGTAATACGAGCCTTTGTTCCGGACTTGGAAGAATAAAAATCGATAAGTCGATAAACTGTATACGGTGTCAAAGAAATTGAAATTGCTGGCTTCGGAAGACAGCGGAGCAGTTTTTGTTCATGTCAATAGCATCATTGATATTCAAAAAATTAATTGTATATCCTATTATACATTTAGTTATTGGTGTCTTGTATATTACTAGTACTACCAAGATTATTAACTATAATTGGTCCCAAGAATAACCGCATGTAAACAAATACCACGCGTGATCTATCCTAAGTCAGACACGTATTGCACGTCGACTCGCATTGAAATGTTGGCAGTGGGGAAAGAGAATATTCACCTAATCCATTTGCCTTGGTGGGTCATTTAAAATTCACGTGATTTTACTTCGTGCAGTTTTTCTTGAGAACGAACCGACTTTAGTATACTACTTCATTTTATACCAATATTTATTCTTTTTTCAATTTTACCTTACTCAGAAGATTTATTGAATGAATAGTAGTCTTTTATATGGAGAATCAATGTTGAAGCGGATAAAAATAATAATATTGGATATTTGCTCGGATAACAATAGAAGAATTAACAATTACTTATATAGAAAATTTTTTGACAAATCCAAAAACCAATCAAATTTCCTCATTTTCTATCATATGAACAATCTCAGCCAATCATGTCAACATTACACTGAAAATTTTTTGACAGTTCCTAGAACTAATCAAATTTCCTCATTTTTGATCATATGAACAATTTCACCCAATCATGTCAACATTACACTGAAAACAGACCTTGGGGCTGTTTTCACACGTTGCTATGGATGCATATTGATTTATTTCGACTTTGAAGTTTCAAATATTTAATATTTCGAAATGTCACATTTAACTTTTCTAATTGTTCCTTTGTTAATTGCACCTTTAGATAAATTGTTTAAGATCTGTTCTTTTTCTATAATAAGCAAAAAATTTTCTATCCGAATAACCCTCGGACATTGATAAATGCTCA
>CAJUYG010007012.1:0-10520 GCA_910591675.1 Galerucella calmariensis | reverse complement strand
TGCAGAAAATTATAAAAGCGCACATCGATAAGCTGTGTATTTTGAAAAACATTTAAAACCGAAATAATTTTATACCACTGGTGATTGCAGAAAATTATCTACCGACATCGAATTTGTTGAGAATATGCCCACACCACCAGCGCCTGGGCTGGTACGAACCAAGCCAAGATGGCCAATCTTCGGAGTGAAGGCCTGTTACCTCCACCGTTATGATGTCCAATAGTTGTAAAGTGCATAAGATAAACATCAAATATATGACATTTGTAATATGCCTACGGCTAGGTGTAGCGGCAGCCTCTGCCTAACAGTTATTTGTTCTGAAAAAAATAGTATTTTTGACAATAAAAATGTATGTTCCTCACCCATGATTCTCGTAATATAGATATTGAAATTTATATAACAGTTTTATTTGATTCCCCACCTCTTGTGACATTATCTTCCTTTATTCCTCCCGCACGGATTCGTGGGACAGTATTCATTAACAATCACTATAATTTTTCTACTATATACAAACCTATGCTACTGGGTGAAAAGTAACCACATATAATACACTCCCTGGTGATAACATACTGAAAACAGTTTCGGTACACCACGTTGATCGTGACGTTTGACGTGACACGTGACGTGGTTGATTGAAAATGGTTATTATTTAACCATCTTCAACCTCACGATCGACACAAAGCGGGAAGGTCATAGCTATATCAATCAGGGATATCTAGGATGGATAGTTGGTTTTTAATAAAACAACAATAATTTTCAGTGGGTACTTCTTTATTCGTTTCTGAAATACATATTGAATTATTATTTCATTTAGGTATAACTAATTACCTTACCTTATCACCCAAACCACCACCGCCGGCACCGGGTCGACCCACAACGAACTTGCTATTTGTTCAAGAGGTTCTGTTACTTGTTTAAAAACCTTTTCGAGATGTTCTTCTCGATCACGCTCGGTTCGCGAATTGTATTTCTCACGAACGCTAGTTCTGATACGTGCTGTTCGTGTGACGTCATGATATTAAATGGAAAATACTAGCATAACCTACTTATAACCTCAGAGGAGGTGATGTATCAGAGCCGTGTCTGAGTAGTACCTGATGTGTATATGAGTTGCACGTGATGTGCATCAGAGGGGTGCCAGAGACGTAACAAAGGGTACCAGAGACGTACCAGATGCGTGACCTTAAAATACCTCAGAGATGTGTCACATCTGACATACGTCTGTTATGTCTCTGAGAATGTCCGAGACCGCTTTTCAATTTTAATCAACAGTCGTTCGTAGATAATAAGACAATTGAAACGTTCAAGGCAACAAAATTCAATTAGTTTCAGTGATTTATGATAAGTCTGGCAACGTTGCTGTTTTTGATTTAACAAAACAACCACGCTTTTTATTTTTTTTACAAATAATTCAGTGAATATTTTCTACTTTGCGATTGTAACATATATTATCGCACAAAAAATATAGGTGTATGTAATATGTAGCTTCTTCTGTTTAATTGAATATCTACTTTGCGGTTCGGTCAGATACAGGAGTCATTAAAAATATCTCAGTTTATAATTTCCTAAAAATCGAGCCGTTTGACTGGTGAAGGCTTAAAAGCGTTAACATGTCTGGACAGTTCATCATTCATCGTTTATTACTTGACGTGAGCAGACATGATGACTGTTACAGATACCGGTCGGGAGTACGTCAAGCTCAACCTAATTAAGTGTTGTATTGAGCAGGAATTTATCCGAGCAAACTATTGTGGCTTGTGTCTAGCTGGAAGTTTAATTTTCCACGAAGTGGCTGCAAAATATGGAATAGCAACCAAACTATGTCTGGGTACAAAGGTCTATTCGAATGGTGTGAAAATTACACCACATTTATGGATAGAGCACAATGATATAATCTATGACCCCACCCTAGCTGTTACGCAACACCACATACCCCATAATCTAGAAGTTACTCATAGAAAAGATGAATTTGGGTGCAAAACCCTCGAAGATATAGTCATGGTTGGTATTTTTGAAAAATTTATGGTGAACGAGTCTACGATTGAATACTTTGCTAAAGCTCCGGAACATCTATCGAAAGTGCGTGAGAATATTCATGAAACTGTAGCTAAAATATTTACGTAATATAATATCAATTATAGTCTGTGTTTTTTTTTCACACTCCGCAAAATATCCTAATTGCGTGTGTTCAGCGTGGACAAATGTAGCTAAAATATCTACACCTATAATAGCCTTAATGATTTCGCTCCGACCACAATTCTTAACATCTTATGATATATGTAAAATATTATGATTATTATATGTGATATATTCCTTTCCAAAAAAAAATGATGAAACTTTTTAACAAAATAATTGAGGAGTGAATTTGAGTATTCAATATCTTCCAAAGTTTGTTTTTTATAACATAACAATCGCATAGCTAAAGTGATAAAAAAATGGGAATAGCTCCTCTTATCAAGTATATTTTTCAATATAACTGGACCCAAGTACAATAAAAATAACCCTTTCAATTCTGTGATTACATCCGGTACGGCACTGGCAAGACTTCGATTTTATAATTGTACTATGTAATTACCATATACCACTGACCGCAGGAATCACCTTGTGTATCAGATTGCCACAACGACCATGACCGTGCCGCCGTTTTTTCTTCCAATTCTGTACATCCGGTACGGCACTGATACTAATAAGTCCGAACTGATAAGCGGCCGGCGGGCTGTCTGCTTGAAGTAACAGCCATGACCGTACCGCCGTTCTTCCAATTCCGTAATTACATCCGGTACGGCACTGGCGAGACACCGCACTGATAAGCCCGAACTGATAAGCGGCTCGTTGACACTGATAAGAGCTGCCGGCGGGCTGTCTGGCTGAAGTGAGGCTATGCCTACTCCTATGTGTTTCCTCAACTTTGTGCAAGTTATTGCCGCTGGATTTTTAGCACCACCTAGATTTGCATGCTTTTGTAAAACTTTGTATCCCATTATTATTTCGGTTGTATTGGGATTTCCCAATAAATATAAATTGGGTTTCTTCATAACATACTGCCTGTGTAATATCAAAACGTTTATATGTATTTGTAAATCTTTACGGAATAATACCGGAGCGCCTCTTCCCATTTTCCCCCGTATTACGATTCTTTAAATAAAAATCATCAGTAATTTTTCTGATTCTGTTATCACCTCTTCGAATTCTTCAAAATGTTGAGGATGATCATTTTGAATATTTGATTCATAAGTATGCAGTAGAAATCTATGAAGCTCCCCGGGCCTTTTCCTATTTAATAAAATAAGGCGACAATAAACAGATTCTAATAGTAGCTTATATGCACTAACATTTTCCTTATTTATTCTCAAGTCTGTCTCTGCTGAATTTCCTAATCTTAAGAGATAGTCTTTGAAAATTCTCAAATCACTTGCTAATGGAATGATAGTAAAATAAATGAAAAATAAGAATTATTTGATATACTTGTATAGTTTATATATAAGTTTGGGGCTCAACAGATAGTATTAGCCTTCTACTCCTAAGAGCATAATTTACAATTTTACAATTTGTATTGTGTTACAATAATGAAAAAATTCAGTAGTCGTTTTAATTATGATAGAGCTGCAATTATACTGCTAATTGTATGATCATATAATATTAGTTATTTATGTATCCAGGAACTGAAATTATACTTTGCCAGTCGATTGTAGATGTGGGCAGAAAAATACATAACTTTTTAAAAATCTTTTAGATGTTTTTCAGAAACTGTTCTTTGATAAGATTGAAAGTCATGGCTTTTATAGTCTTAAAATAGAATGATTTCTAACAAATCAATCACCCCGTATATTTTGAAACTTGCAGACACTTACATTTGTTAGTGATAATACTTTTTCTAAAAATATATCCGTATGTGCAAGGTTTTGAATTAATTCTTGGAAAAATTTTTCATATAGTTCTCGACGTGCAACAATTTTTCGTTAAAATATATTGAGTAGTACTTATTTGAAAGTATATTTTCGCAACTTTTACAGTAGACAAAATATCGATATTTTGCAAAACAATGAAGGCATGCTTGCATTTGAGAATCACCCTGTAATCAAATCTTTTTTAATTGCTTGTATTTACTAATGTTTTGCTGAAAAATGTAGTAAAATTTTGTTTGCACCATACATCAGCCGGTAAATTTGAATATCAAAATGTCATAAAATTGCACAATTTTCAACTTAACATCCTGCAACTTCCAATCTAGTCAAAGAAATGGGCTGGATCCACTTCTGGGTACTAGGTTGAGTACAACAACATAACAAGTTTGTCTTTTCATAAGAAATACCATTAGTTCATTCATTATTTTAGGAGAACAGGAAGTTATTAAGTTCATTTTCATATTTTATTGCTATTAGCTTAGAATTATAAAAATCAAATAGTGTTAAACGTATGGTACTTACTTGGCTGCTTCTATCACTAGTAATGTTTTAAATGAGGTGAATCTCTTCAATGCAAATGATTACATAGTTGCCAAATAACTGGAGCTGGTATCCACTGCTAATTATAAGCAAGTATATACCCTCCTTTGCAGAGCCAAACTTCTGTGGAGATATTTTTAGGGAGTGCAGCAATAAAACGTATAAGTGTACTCTTATAAGTATTTAATCCAAGCTTTCGAGTGAATTTCCTCCCATCATCAGGGAAGCTACATAAAAATATATTGTTAAAAATTGAATTGTTTTTTTTTAATAATTTTTTACTTACAAACTTGTTGAGATTGTAACGTGAATATGATAAAGTTAAAAACATTGATGGCCATCAGCAACACTAAAAACTATGTCTATTTTTTAAAATAACACTGGTCACATTTGTTGGATTGTGGTGTTTAAGAGATTTCCATGTCTCTCAAAATATACTCTGACTAATGATAATATTAAAATTTTTACACATAATGTATATTATTGAGTTTTCAGTTTCAAATAAATATATTTACATTAAGAAATAGGTAAAAATGGGGGCATGGACCTCTCTGAGAAATTATGGATTCTCAGTCTCATTAGCTGATTGTTCCTCATGGTCTTGCAGTGTGGGCATTCGTAGCCATTGACCTCATTAGTTAAATAGTTGCGATTGGCACAGTGTTGGATTGTGGTGTCTCAGAGAGCTCCATATCTTTCTCAATATTGAATTTTCATTTTCAGGTAAATGTATTTACATTGAAGTATAATTCAAATCAAAAATTATTTGTTCTCATATGTGAAGGCCAACTGGCTTAATAACCTATAATAATTAAATCTGAAAATTATCTGTCATTCTCTCATTGTGCTGTTGAGATTTCAAGCACGTGGTTTGATAACCTAACTTGAACAACGCTTTTTATATACAGGGCTGGTCATAAATCGGAATGATCATTCACTGGGTTTTCTAAAATGGAACACCTAATATTTTAGTATCGTAATGAAATGGTATTGTATGGCGCTCTATTATTTTTTGAGCATTCCCTATACTTACCTTAATGCTTTGATTTGTGAGTTATTGATAAATAATTCCGGCCAAACATTATTTGAAACAAATATTAGGTGAAATTTCATTAGTTTTGCGGTGGATATATTTAACCAAAAATAAATTTCCCAAAACAAAAAAAAAACAAAATAATTAGGTCTGATCTTTAATTGATTAATATTTGGTGAATGAAAAATAAGGTGTATAGAACACCTCCTACAACTAAAGAAGATAATGAAGGAAATAATTTGAAAGGAATTCATTAACTTGTACAGAAATGTGTTAACAAATGTGAGTAGCTTCTTTGAAGATCTCTTGCAATAATTATGTATGGAGTCGATGGGGGTCATTTTAAACATCTATTGTAAATTTAACGATTTTCTTGTTATTTTTGTTAGGTTATTTCCCTTTTTTGTTTATTTAATGATGGATAATATTGCTTATATCTTTTGAATTAACTCATATAACATTGCAATACCCCATATCACAGGAACAAGAAAATCAAAGGGAATAAAAAAATTTAGAAATATACAGGGTGTTCCATTTAAAAGCCTGTCAATATGGAAGGCCCTGTATATTTGAAAAATTTTTCAAAATATAGTCCTATGTATGGCTTAACTTTTATCTAAAAAAGGTTTTTCCATATCTCTCACGACAAGTGAGTTATTCGACTTCCTCGCACTAATGCCGCACCCTGTATATTTCCACGAAAACCCATTTTTTGACTAGACAATGCAGACTACATACGATCAACAATTAAAAAATAATTCTAATATCTATTTTGAATATTTGGGTATGTTTACAAACGTAATTTCGGTATCTGAATGTACAAGTTGTGACAAAAAGTTGTGACAAAAAGGGTGATCATACATTATACCATGATTTTTTGGGTTAAAAATAATGTTGATTCGGGTTAATTCGGCTATATGCTAAAGTGTACCTACCAAACAAAAATTACAGGATGTTGAAGTTGAGAAATAAATCTAAACATGTTAATGTTGCTCTGGAGCGATTCAACATTTTTTAAATAATTCACATGTTTTAGTATACAATGACTAATGAATCTGAACTAGTGTCATGAAGCCCCTGAACGCCACTTGAATCAATCATCATTTTAAAACCCTTTCAAATACCAAGCTAAAATTATGTAATATATTTTAACAAATATCAAAATGATCAAAATGTAACTTGGTAGACAAATTAATTTGATTAAAAATTGTTTAAAATGACAACCTCCTGCGGTACACCAGTCTTGAGTCGTTTCAGTATAAATACCGAATATTTTTTTGTGGATTTATGGCAGGCTAGTTCATTTTATGGAAATAACCAGTGGCCCAAAAAGACAGCGGAATTTCACAAATTGCTAACGTATTCGAACAAAAATCATTAGATGCCTCCTGTATATATTATAATTATTATCAAAACAATACACTTACCGTGCATTAATAAAAAAGTTGCCTCATATTTGCTTCCTTTGTGTCTCACAATGCATTTATTGTTCTCTTTAAAACTAACATTTTTGTGTGGATAAATTTGTGAAACATTTTTTTCAAACCCAACCAAAACATACATTGTAGTGCGAAGATGGACCTTCAACTAAATTGTGAAATAAAACGGTTTTGTTCCTAAGCTTATACTTTCGTTACATTTTGAGCTGGTCCCTGAACTCTACAATTCCCAAATGTACATAGGTATTACTACATTCTCGAATAATGCTATCCTTTTCGTAATATTAGTTATTCTGCTTTTGATAAAAATCTGTAGCTAAGATATTTTCTTAACTGCCAGAGAATTACCTTGCTTGAAAATTTTCTACTTCAGGCATTATTTTGGTTTTGTTCTACTATTGATATTTGGCTGATTCCTCCTAATATAATGTTTTTCCGATTTATATTATTTAGCTCAAATAGTTGTTTTGTATAGGTACGTTTTCCAAGTGTATTGTAACCACATAAAAACAGTCGGCTCTTTAATCTCATTGATGGTGTGGCGTGCATATATATTGTGCATGAGTTTTAAAATTCTGAAATTTTTTTTTAAATTTGGGAGGAATAAGAAGCGTTTAGGATCAACTACCTGGTATTTTAAATGTTTATTATCACCCAATAGGCTAATATTAAAATTGGTTATATTTAAATATTTTGATGTTTAAGGGCGAATTACTGCAAAACAAGGATTTCTATCTGAGACACGTGAAAGTTGTGGAAAGTTGAAAATTTTACAATTTTCATCAATTGGATTTTTCCACCCAAACTCAAGATTCCGGATGAAATGCTATGTTTTTTTCGTTCTTCATTGTTTTCTCGTACAAAATGTTGCCGGAAGGGTAGTTTTTTCAATCCTTAGGTGATAAAACCAGATTTTTCATTCCGAAAAATTTTTATTCATTTGTTTCGAAAATATTGCGATTTCGGAAAAAAAGAGGTTATGTTCAAAATAAACTGTTACTTGTTCAAATCAATCTAACAAATTCTAATAGGGCCCACTTTGTTCGTTTCTAGGTCCATTTTCAATTGATATAAAAATATATGTGTACTTCTAGAGCAAAAAACGAATAAAAATCGAAAAAACAGAAAAATTGAAATAAGGGAACTGACTGGGTATCTATAAACTCCGACCACACTTAGGCAGACAAAAAATTGCTGATGTATCAAAGGGAGTAGCAGTAATAACCTCTTATCGGAAGTAATTACACAAGTGCATCCAAATTACCGATTATTCTTCATGAACGCATGTTATCTAAAAGCTGCATGAGTCTATTTTCATGTTTTGGCGAAAGTGCCCGATTCTGAAGGAGGAGGGCTCTTTTAACAAAATATGAAAATAACCGAATGCAGTTTTTACTGACATTCTTGAATGAAAAATTATCAGTTTTATTTTGATGCACGACTGTAGTTCGGTAGAATATTTTTCGAGCAGAAGAAATGAAAGTACGTTAGTTTGAAATTTTTATTTAAACAACAATTAGGTATATGAACATAAGCAAACTAAAATGAGACAAAAATTGTAGAAACTAAAAATTGCATGGATTACAGTGGAAAACACAATTGTAAAAATTACTATTTTTGGAGCCCGCTGCACTACATTTCAAAGAATTCCAAAATTTGGCATATGTCAAAATGACAAATGCGTAATTTCAACACTCGTTACGGACCTGCAGGGAAAATTTCGATAGCTAGAAGGAAATTCTTGGATTCTACCGGGCAATTTTTGCCAAAAAAATCTCGCTTCATATGGGATTTTTAATACATGAGGATAATATTCATAATAATTGTTCGATTAAGGAGAGTCTCTCTTATAGTTGAACCATCTGGTGCAACAAAGAGCTGACTTTGCTAAGAAAATATGCAAGACGCTTCTTCAACAAACCGAAGGAAATGGGTAACTGGGAAGCGTATTGAGCTAGTTACATTTTAATGATACACTGAACCAAAAGTGAACATAAATACAACGAAAATATTCATTAAATTAATGAATCAAGTTATTAATTTTGAACCGATGAACGAGTTCATCAGTACAATGAAAATTGATTCAATTATTCTATGATGCTTGTGTTCATTATATTGATGAATAGTATTTATCAATTCAAAGAATGGATTCCATTATTGCTATGTAAATGGTCTAATTAGTTTAATGTATCATTTCATTGTTTCAATGAACTATAAAATTAATTTAAAGAATGCGAGTTCATTGTTGTTATGAACGCAGTCATTGTTTCAATGAACAGACTTAATAAATTTAATGACATTTTTCATGAATTTAATGTAAGTTATCCGAATATTAATGTACTGTTTCATCTAATTAATAATATTTTTTCATTAATTCAGTGTAAAAAATTTGCATATTGATGAACACTGTCATTGATATAATGAAATAATTCAATAACATATTTAGTTATACAGGGCGTTCAAAAATATGTCCATATTAATGGTAACTATGACATCTTTGTAGCTACGATCTCGTCAAAAAAGACAAGAATTACCAGCAGTGTCGACTTCATGATGAACAGAGTGTTTTTTCCCATTATGACAAATAATCTTCTTTCTGAAATTCTACGATGTGTTCGTTAGTTTTTCAAAATTATTGTTCTTTGCACTGACAATTTCATTGTTCTATTTCCCATTCACACTATGTGTTTTAAACATACCGACAATATTTTGGAAAAGTTAGGTAATGTAATAAAAGTAGTTTTGGATAATAAAGATTTTTTTATTGTTTGTACTGATTTGTTAAATATTCACAAAAAATATGTTCTTTGCTTTTCGTATTCTGAGATGACATAAAATTAAAAATCACCTTTCAATATAAGATTAAAATATCAACGATTTCGTCGGAAATTTAAGGACAAACAAGTAAATTATTTTGAAGCAAATATCTAAGGCTCTTAAAACATTTCTGAACTTAAATCTAATGTCATCGGATATTACACAAATATGTCTTCAATAGAAAATATATCTTTACAAATACAATAGATAGATGGTTGGATTGAAACATTTGTTCTCTTGAGGTGGTTGATTCTATCTTCAATTTCCTGCTGGTTTGTACCAAGGAAGAGAACTGATTCTTGAGAGTCTTTCATTGTAAACTTGGTTGTGGTTTTCTTGCCGGACGCAATATCTTTTTTCACAACTTTATTGGCTGGTACAAGATAGCCATGTAACGCCCAAATCAAGGCTGCATTGCGACTATCTGTAAGAAAATACAAATCAAATGTCATATCATTGAAAGTCTTAATAGCTTAAAAATAAAAAATGTGATTACATTATTCTTACTTTCAGTAGTCGATGTATTGTCAATTGTCATCCTTCAACTTTTCCAGCAGTTGTTTAACATTTTCATCTTTTATGTGGTTGTCGATAATTAGAAAATAAATGATTTTTTCAAACACTACATCCCATTCTTTCAGCAATCCGTCTTTGCCGCTAAAGGCTACTTTGAAATCCATGTCTATCTAAAAAAGTTGATCAATGCCCGATTTCACCAACCAGTTTCTAAAGTTAGGTAATAACTAAATCGGATTTTGGAATTGCTAAATGTAATTTAACGTTTCA
>CAJUYG010007011.1:0-11428 GCA_910591675.1 Galerucella calmariensis | reverse complement strand
CTTTATTCTTTTTTCAACTAAAAATAGAAAGGGAATTGAAAAAAAAAATGTGAAAGTCCCTGTTAGCGCGCCACTGGTTAAATTCTTCAAAATTTACTTTATGTCAAAATATTACATTCTTAAAGAGCATATTGGTCACCAAATTTGATGAAAATATTTCAAAGCGTTATTGATTTATGGCAATTTTTGATTTCAAACTTTGTATCTGGATAACTAAGGGCCAGTTTCATTGTCATTGTGAGGTTAGGATGTCAGCGCTGATATATGTGGAAGAATCTGTAACTACCACTAACGGCGTTACAGTTTTCATTCTGGTTCTCATTAAATTAGCAATTATAGTTCTGACGGTACTCTCTATGTGGCAGCACCCTCGCGCCTTCAAAGATCCCCTATCCTGGTATACATTTCGAATTATTATTTAAAATAACTTACTTGAATCTCTTGATGTTTCTGTTTTCTGTTCGATTAAAAACTAGTTTACTGTTGTTCCTATTAATAATATCGACAAATAACTATTTAAAGCAAAATATTAAACACCAATGTGCACTTGACAAATTGCCCTGCAAGAATATATATATACAGGATCGTCAAATATTTATCTTCTGTATGTAGAATCTCATATAGGAGAGAACAAAATATTTTCCCTCCATAAAACACCCACCATTCTAGACTCGATTGGTCTTGATATACTCTCCGGAGAGGGGAATGCAACGTTGTCTTTTTCTACGACCGTGCGTTTTAATCCACTTTCCCGCACGCACTTTAGTTTTGGAAGTGTCACTTTCCCGCACTAGTGCGGGTATATACGGTCGTAGAAAAAATAATGTTCCTAACTCATGCGTAAATTGTCTTTCCCGCCCTTGACCGCTTGCCCGAACTCCGCTTCGCGTCGTTCGGGTCAACTGCAGTCGCGTACGGGAAAGTATTACTTTCCACACTTGTTGGGAAAATATCTATTTCCACTCACAAAATAATATTACGGAACATAATTATTTGCCAAATCTGCATATCATCACTGTAGTGTAGAATAATAACTTCAGCTACACGTGCAAAAAGTTGCAGCTGCTGGTTTGTTATATCTGTAGATTTTTCATGGAAACGTTCGGTTTGTAACAGAATTTTTTTTGCAGCTTGTCTCCGGTACCGACCGGTCAATTCCCGGACAAATTGATGTCTTCCGGTCAATCGAGAATGGCGGCTTGGGACGATGTCCGCGTCCGCTATCAGTATTATAAAGATCTGGGCTATTTACGCGATCTTACATTGGATGATTATGTGAAATGGGAAGAATGGTGGTACAAATATCAAGATTGGTTGGCGAACGAGCGTCATTACGAGCATTGGTTGGCATCTCAAGGCGGCGGTAGGCGGAGAGGGAAGAAACGTTTACCCGCTTCTAAACGATTGAATTGAATTGTCGGGATCTGAACGACGGTTTATCGGGTATTGCGTTTTTTTTTGTCGAAACTTCGATTGTGGTTTTGTTTTTAAATAACAAATGCTCGTATTAACATTAAGCTTTGATAGTATCATTATTTGTAGAACGCGGTTGCTTACCGAACTTAAAAAAAACTTCTTTTTGTTAAGTTCATTTTCCACGTTGCGTCGAATCGCAGCGACTTGTTGCTTGGACAAATCGCTGCGAGAAAAAGGACAATCAGCATATCGATAGTTTGTTGCTGTGACTCATACAGGCGTAGGGGAAGCGTAACGTGTTGCCAACTTGATTGACAGTGACAGCAATGTTCAGCGGAGCAGCCAATAGAAATTTTGGGTTGGTGCGACCGATTCCACCAGAAAAGTTACCAAGTCGCTGCGACTTCTCGCTCGAAAATAGAGCGACCGACGCGCCCAACGAAAGAAAACGCCAAGCTGCATGCAACTTGCGTCAACTCGCACCGTGGAAAGTGGACTTTAACATCACGACGTGTACCGTTCAACGAACACAATCCAAGTTTCGTTTAACTAATTTTAATCGTTGGTTATATTTGGGAAGTCGAAAATAGTGCGACTTGTTTCTATCAAGACTTGTAATGGTACGAGAAAAGATGGTAAAATACACAAGGTAATGTATATAACTTACAATACAGGAAATGTAGAAAAATATAAGGTAAATTTATTTAAAGAAAAAAATAAGCTTTTTTCCATTACGTCGCCAATTTTAAACGATTTAAGGTACATAAATCATAGATCTGATCGGTTAAAAATTATATGTTCATATCTTTATGAACTGGAATTCTTCTTTTTTTACAGTCAAAAGCTTCTTTCTAGTTATTTAGAAGTAATAAATAGTACTGGGTAGATAACTCGATAGAGTTAAGCCCATAGAAACAAAAAAGAAGAAGAAAAGTCTTGATTTCCATTCTATCCGCACACTACTTTCGCTCACATGACCTCTAATTAACGTTTTGACGTTTATACCCGTTGACGGAACTTTAATTGACATTTCTACCCGTTAACAAACCTTCAATTGACATTTCTACTCAATATCTGAACCCGTTCACAGAACTTCAGTATACGTTTGACATTTCTACTCATTGACGGAACTATAATTGACGGTTTCTATCCGTTAACAAACCTTCAATTGACGTTTCCACTCAATATCTGGGCCCGTTGACAAGCTTTCAATTGACATTTCTACACGTTGACGGAACTTCAATTGACGTTTCTACTTACTATATGGACCCGTTGACAGATTGTCACTGATTGCTCGACGTTCGTACCTATTATCAGAACTTCAGTATGCGTTTGACATTTCTACTCGTTTACGGATCTTTAATTGATATTTCTACCCGTTGACGGAACTTTAATTGACATTTCTACCCGTTAAAAAACCTTTAATTGACGTTTCCACTCAATATCTGAACCCGTTGACAGATTGTAACAACTGTATGGTTGACGTTCTACGCGTTGACAGAAATTCAGTATACTTTTAACATTTCTACTCGTTGACGGAACTTTAATTGACATTTCTACTCGTTGACGGAACTTTAATTGACATTTCTACCCGTTAAAAAACCTTCAACTGACGTTTCTACTCAATATCTGAACCCGTTGACAGATAGTAACGACTGTATGTTTGACGGTTCTACCCGTTGATCGAACTTCAGTATATTTTTGACATTTCTACTCGTTGACGGGACTTTAATTGACGTTTCTACTCGTTGACGGAACTTTAATTGACATTTCTACCTGTTAAAAAACTTTCAATTAACATTTCTACCCAATATATGGACCCGTTGACAGATTGTCACTGTTTGTTTGACGTTTGTACCTGTTGACAGATCTTCAGTACAAGATTGACTTTTCTTCCCACCCTTACTTTCAACAGTACGTCTCTTGATAATCCAGGGGTCTAAATATCTGGTAATTGATGAAAAAATTGCATCAGCTTGGGGAAAGACAGTTTCTAACTGACTTGCAAATACTGTTATGTTAACTACAACATTTTTCAGTATGATTGTTGTTAATTTGTGCAATACTTGACGGTAATCAACAATAATTATTATGGTAATGAATAAAAATTAATCAATTGTTATAACATAGGTATGTAAATATATTTAGATTTAATTTTTTTTTTATGGAATTCAAAAATATTCAACTTTTTTACAACAAAGAGAAGGAGAGATTCCATTTTTGAGTGATCAGATCTAAACGTCTAGCAAAAGTAAATGTCGAGCAGCTTTTTCAATTAACTCAATTTTTCCAGCAGAATTTCAAACTATCGTGGTGATGCTTTGATTAAGCTTTTGTAGGTAGAAGAAACATTAAATTTAACCCACAAATATATTCTTTTTTCTGTTCTACGCTCATTTGTACTACTTGCAAGTCTAATTTCACACAATCAATAGTTTTTTTTTTGTATCCCCCGGCTTAGCTTAGCTAACTACAGAATTGTTAGCTGAGCTGAATTGTAGTTCGAACGCACATTTCAAACGCTGTAAAGTCGACAAATATACTTTTGGAACTTCACAACAGGTCTCGAAGAAGGTAAACCTTTATGAATAAAAATAAAAATTCTAAACGGATTCTATTGAAAGAGCTCTAAATATGTTTTTTAAGGATAGAATCTTTATTAGATGTCAAAAATGAGTGACTTTTCTTGCATTCGCGGTTAAACTTAGCTAAGAAATTTTGCTAAGTTAAAAATCCGGCATACTTGGCGGAGGCAAGGGGGAGGTCAGTTGATCTTAGTAAATCTAACTTCATTGGCAAAACGAACGCTAGCTTAACTTAGGTTAGCTTAGATTGGTGGTAGAAAAAAAGCAACTAATATTCTACTGAAATCAACATAGCAGATACCAGAAGACCGTCTGTCAAATGTCAAGACTTTAGTATTTTATATACCAGTGATCTTATTTTGTGCACTACGATAGTTTGAAAAATGTTTTTTTTTTCAATAAGATTTTGTAGATAATACTTTTACTTTTTAGCTACACACAAACATTAGGAAAATCGATATAAACTTTATTTACTTTTTGTAAATTCCAAACTATGGAAATTAATATCAGAGATGTCGAGTGATTTTATTTTAATTTGCACTGTGTATACACAGAAAATTACTATTTTCTATCCTTTTTACACACTAGAATTGATCTAGAACCGTATTTGTTTCATATACTGGGTGAAACAATAAAATTATGATGATGACTTTACATTGATTCTCCTAATATACATTTTTTTACAATCTACTTATATATTTAGTATACTTTTGGTGAATGCTGCTAAAGATATTGTAGAATTGTTCATTTTGTGATATAATCTCACAATTTTTTTTTTCATTATTTAGATCAAAAAAAAAATCTTAGTTAAGCATTTCTTCTTAAAAGTGATCTTATTAGTTATATATTTGATGTCGCGTTTTATTGACTAGACATACTTTTTTTCAACTATTATATTTAAAATGAATAAATGATTAAATATATTTATTTGTTTGAGCGTTTTTGTTATTTTTTTACTCCTATCCTGGTGTTTAAATGAAAGACTAAGCAGTGGCGTAACTATACCATCTGGGGCCCGTGGCAAATTCTTTTGATTGGGTCCTAGCAGCAAAAATCGTCACGTTGTACTCAGTTTAATTTTAACAAACTTATGTCCCACTAATGACCATAGGCCTCTTCTCTCAAATTCTAGAGCTTTTTTTAATAGATCAGTGTCATTTAAAACTTTTAAAGTGGAAGGCTGCAAGACACTGAAATTTGAAACAATTTGATTCATTGGAAGGTAACGCGATTTCAGTTGGCTTATAATGATGTCCAATGCTCGATGAAATATGTTCACTTTGAACAAACTTTCTGGATCTTGAAGGCGCTCATCTTCGCAACCCTCATCAAAATGGCGTTTTACGAGTTTTAGAAAATTCAGGGGTGATGAACCATTTTTTTTCTACACTATTTGCTTCCATTTTTAAATCAATACCTTTCCAATTCTTCCACACAAATTGTCATACGTTTTAAGACATTTGAAAAATCATTTGCTTTAGAGGCTGCATCTATAGTAAGTAGGATCTAGCAATGGAAAACCATAATAAAATTGTAGTTTTCGATCTTCTTTTTGACTGAAACAGCTTCAATACTTTCATCTGATTTGCAATTTAACAGAATTTTTTTCGTTAACGCTTTTTGGACTTCAACAAACCGAACTTTTAAAGCAAAAACGTCATCTTAACGTCCTGCCCATCTAGTACGGTTTAATGTTATTGAAGTTAAAGACTCACTTTCTTTATTAGATATAAAAGTTGATAAAATATTCCATGTTTTCATACTGTGCCCAATAAAATTATAAATTTGTTGAACTGTTTCACAAAAATTTTGCATATCAATAAACCCCTCTAACTAATAATTGTAATTGAGTACTGGAAACAAATTATGAGCAGCACAGTGAACATATACGGCATTATATGGCGTGTAGGTACATCTCTAAAATTGAATCAACATCTTTTTGCGTAGGTTGGTTAAAATGCTTAACGATTAACTTGAAATTGTATTATGGTCTTTAGTTGTCTCACTTTAGATTTTTGGAATTTACTTTTCAAATAAAATAGACAATGTAAAAAAATATTTATGAGCTCGCGGTCTCTTGGGTAGGAGGCCAGTGGCATTTTGCCAGCCCTGCCACCCTATTGTTACTCCACTGGACTAAATATAAAAACATACTTTTACTTCAAATCAATTAAATTATCAAATGTAATACCACGAGTGCTTCAAATTTTATCGATAATTTTTTCTTTTCCACTAAAACTTGTTTATTTGGCAAAAATATGAAAACAAACCGATTGATAAAATCACGAGTCCGTTAGGACGAGGGATTTTATCTAAATTCGGTTTGTCTGAATGTTTTTGCCTCAAATAAACAAGTTTGAGTGATGAAAATAAAAAATTATGTGATAAAATTTGAAGAGCGAGTTGTATTTGGGAAGATTACTTTTTTCATCAATTGTGGAGTGGAATTTTGATTTAAATGTTCAATATTCTCTTGGGTTATGGCACTGAATCGGTTTGTGTTCATTTTTCAATAAACTTCGAAGCACTTTTAGTTGTCAATAATGACAAATTCGAAGTAAAATTTTGACGTTTCAATCTAAGCAAGGTATTATCACAGAGTACACCATCTAACAAGAGACGAAAGCTTTGTCGGTTCCTTTGAAGTTGGACTTAAACGGAAATACGTCGAGAATGACAGATATACTACTTGATACCACAGAGTACACCATCTAACTAAGGCAGTGACAACCAAACCACAGAGTACTGAGTAACTGACGGGAACGAACGAACGGAAGTGTCGACTTGACATATATACTAATCAATTCACGCATGTGCACATAAAATTGCGATCACGAAAACGGCTTTCATTCGCCTCTTGTTAGATGGTGTACTCTGTGGTATTATCGATGAGGAAGCAGAATTATCAGTGTAATACCGAATGATTGGCTAGAATAATGTATTGCTATTGGTTAAAACCACCAAAATGTCAGATTTTAACATGTGAAAAAAATAATCATTCAAATTTTTTTAATTCAGAAAAATAAAAAGTAGGTAAGTTAGGGCGGTTCTAGAACTCGGATTTTTTATACTCCTATTCTGGTGTTTAAATAAAAGACGAAAGATAAAAACATGCTTTTATTTCAAATCAATAAAATTATCATTCAAAAATAGATAAACAATTTTTTATTCAGAAAAATAAGAAGTAGGTAAATTAGGTCGGTTCTAGCGAATTTTTCTATTTCCCTGAATAAAAATATCGGAAAAGGGGCTTACAGATCTAATAAAAATAAGAGAGAATTTAAAAAAATCTTGAATAAAATGTAATCAATTACTACTGAAAGCGAGTCTATAGATTATTGATCAAAATGGTGAAAACATATAGTTTATTTCTCCTCGCTAATAATAATCGACAAACATTAACATTTCAACAAATCCATAAAACTATATTCAACCAAAAAATTAAAAATATCTATTTGTAACGTTTATATAATAGCGAGCAAAATTTATAGCTGGTCCAATATAAACCAACCAGTTATTACTAATAATACAATAATGGTAACATCACTTTTTGTTATTTTATTTTAAAATTACAATAAAAAAATATATACTTTGTGTTATTTATAAGAAGCGACATAGGGATTCCTGTACAGAACTGTCAAAGGCGAGCTAACTTTTTCACCAAATAGCGTTCATTAAAAATAATAACAGATTTGGAATGGTCATTGAAAAATAAGTTCAAATGTACTTTTAACTTTCTTGTTTATCTCAGTCGAACTCTATTTTCATACCACTCGGATGATCCTAATCCATTAGGTGATGGCTAACATGGAAGTGAGCGGTATTATTTAAAAGTTAAACCTGAAGTATGGCGGTTCGTTTCGCCGCTGAGACGAAATTTTTTTGTTTTTAGTTTTTTTTCACAATTTTTGTCTAAAAAACATTCAATTTGCAGTAAAGCAAAGTTAATTTTTTCAAAAATTGTAAAAAAAGAACTACAAAAAAATTCATATCAGCGGCGAAGCGAACCGCCATACTTCAGGTTAAACCATAGCGAGTATAAGAAAATAAAGTGCATTTGAAGTTATTTTTCAGCGACCTTTCCAAATCTGTTATTATTTTTTATGAACGCTATTTGGTAAAAAAATTAGCTCACGTTTGACAGTTTTGTGCAGGAATCCCTATGTCGCATCTTATAAATAACACAGTGTATACTTTTAGGGATCTTTAATACCCTAAAAGTCAGTCTATATTTGTATAAACAGTAATATCAAACTTAGTTCATCTCAATTTCCGATTGCAAAACAATTATCACTAAATGGTGGACGGAAAATATTAATAGCTGGAAGAATGTATCAATTTTTGGAAAATTTTGGAGATATTTGCAATTGAAAATAAACTGTAACTAATTGTTAATACGTATGGTACAACCCAGTGAAGCGACGAAATCGAAATATATTTAAATACGTGGTAAAAAAAATTGACCACGATCGTCAATGAGGCAGTAAAAATAGTTGGTATAGTTTGTTCAGCCATCCTCTGCCGTTATGTCTTATATTACTTGAATGTTATTTTACACTTAACCTCAAAATTATAATCAATGACATATGTTAAGAATTGTTTTCAAAATATGACAACTGAACTGTCAAAAGTACTAGATAAAATGTATGTCGACCTTAGATAAGAAATACGTTAATGACGTCATAATTCAGTCTCATCCATTCTATGAATGAGAGTATGACGTAACGGCAAAGGATGACTGAACAAACTCTACACAGAATACCCCACTTACAAAGAAGCGATCATGGTGTAATAGAGAAGAAGGTGTGCTCCCACGGAAGACGAATGTTCTGCGCACCTTCCAAAACGCCGTCATATTGCCAATCATATGTTTAATGTTTTGAATGACTGTCATAACTAAAACCTACACAAACAAAGGGGCCATCCATAAAGTACGTCACACGTTAATGGGGGAGGGAGGGTATCACCGAAGTGTGACAGGGGGCATGGGGGGGAAGTCAATAGTTTTGTGACGTCACATGTTAAAATTTAAAATACTAAAACGCCAAGTTTGGATGTGAGTTAAAGACTTAAAAAATTTACGAGCTTGATCTATATTTATTAATAATTATTAGATTATTATGTAATAAAAATGAGTTAAAAATGAAAATAGCTGTTTTTTTCTCGATTATTTTCAAATAACATGCATAAATTTTTAAAAAATGCACATCAGGAGGGGGGTTACAAAAATGGGACAAGAGCGGGGGGAGGGGTTCAAAAGTCCTAAAATTCGTGTGACGTACTTTATGGATGGCACCAAATCTTACTTGTAATCTTTCATTTTTGTAATAAATTGTGAACTCTGACCATTGGAACACTAAGTGAGTGTCTTTATTGTTAAATAAACATTTTGTCTCTTGTTATTTTCTGATTGGCTGATTTTTCAATATGGCGGCGTTTTGGAAGTTTTTTATGATTGGTCGTGCGCGGTAACACACCTTGTTCTCTATTACGCCATGGAAACGACAACTTCAATAGCATCTGTCATTTTATCGTAGTGAAAACGTTTTAGGCTCGTTCTAGATTAAAAAATATTCAATTTTCTTGAATAATGTGAACAAATTTTCCATTGAATTCTATGTTCAGTTACATAAATTCAATGATTTTGTTCAATAAATTCGACTAACGAGAACCCGTCTTTAGTTCATTTAATTTGGGTTGCTGAATCATATAATACTTGATTAGACAACCCGCGCTACATATCGCATGTGTCAGTTTGCATAATAATTTTCCACGATGCGAGTTGGCGCTGCAACTCGAAAAAGCGTCTGAATGAGAACTTCGAGCGAGAAGTAAAACTTTTCTAGTGGATTTTGTCGCACCAACCCAAAATTTCTATTGGCTGCTCCGCTCTGACATTGCTGTCACTGTCAATCAAGTTGGCAACACGTTACGTTTCTCTTATGCCTACAACAAGTCTCTGCGATTTGACGCAACGTGGGAAATGAACTTTAGTGTATTTGTATGTGAATCGACTTTGACAGTTTGATGCGGACTGTCATCAATGTCAAATCAAAATCGTTGGAAATGTTAAAAGGGTGTATTCTATGTAAGTGGGGTATTCTGTGGTTAGGGTATTAAAAATTATACATTTAAATCTAAAAACTATCGGTAATACTAGTCTTACATTACAGCCTTTTTAAAGAAATTGCTGGCCTTTTTTGAAAAATAATTGCGCATGCGTTCCGGTCACTTTCAGGCTTGAAAATTATAGAAACGTTTCCAATTTTCAAGGTTAGTCACGCGCAACTTTACGTATTTTTAGTGATTTTAGATTTTGATAACTTAGTTATTGTGTTGGTTATAAAGAATAGAAGAATCATAACCATACTTTAAATTTTTTATATTAATATTTTGTTTTGGTTGTAAGTAGAGCTGAGAGATTATCAAAAACTATAATCGATTATATAAAATAATCGATTATATTCGATTAATCAAAAATAATAGATTAATCGAAAAAAAAAACTGAATATTGAAATATTTATTATACCACAACATACAGTTTTAGTTTGTTTTTACTGTGAATCAAACTACAATGTTACATACTTTATTTTCACCACTTCCAGCTGCCGTTATCAAGAATTATGAAAAAGAATCAATCTTCGATTAGATTTTATTAATCGAATATTTCCGATTAATCGATTATCCGATAATTTCCGAATATTCGATTTTTTCGATTAACCGATTATTTTGCCCATCCCTAGTTGTAAGCCACCTAATTTCTAAAATTATCTCTCGGAGATTTGTGTAGTGTTGGAAATATCTACATTGGAAATGGCGAGAAAAATTTCTCAGTAATAATGTCAAATGTCAAAAAAATCTTGGAAACTGGCTGTAACGTAAGACTAGTAAAAGTTTTTCTTCATTGGTCCACGTCACTTGAAATATTTTGGAAAAAGAAAAACTAAACTTTTTTTTTAAAATCGAATAGATGAAAGTTTCTATATATAAAAATATGTAAATATTGCACTTGATAAAAAAATAATTTGCTAGGATTGGTTTTATCCTTTATACTGATTATCCTTAGAGATGGGATCGATTCTTCGGGTAATGTCATCGATTGTCTCGTCGTTTCTTTTAGCGAATGAAGCTCCAAAAAATCCGCCAATTTTCAGGCATTCTTCAATGTAACTCAACCATCTGTGATCGGTGGCCAGAACGTGAGCACATCCGATTATTATCAATTTACTTTTGGCTCTAGTTATAGCAACGTTGAATCTCTAAGAAATTATAAAAAAACTTTGGTTACTTTCGTATACAGGGTGAACGAACACAGAGATCTCGTAAGCATCAATGAACGGTTCAAAAAATAATTTTATCATCAAGTATGCTATATCATTATATGTATTATACAGTGCTTTTCAGATAAAAGTATCCACCTTTAATAA
>CAJUYG010007009.1:0-11436 GCA_910591675.1 Galerucella calmariensis | reverse complement strand
TGAAAATGAATGAACAGCTGGAGGTGACTTATGATTTTAATAATAAATTGTATAGTGTGTCAGGAAGTTCAACTCTTCATAGTAAGCTCAATTCTTTGTGATTAACTTCCATTTTTTAATGGTTAGAAGTAATACCCATGTCATATATCAAATAAAATTGAGTTCTGTTGTTGTATTCATTGACATTTGACATTATATGTCGATGGTTTTATTAGAACGTTCAGCAGAATCACGAACTGATGGATCACTCCAAAAATCGCAACCTGATTAACTTTAAGCGTTTTCGATTATTTACTTTTGGCTGCTAGTAACAGCTCGTAGTGACTGGATTCCGTTCGTTTATTACCGGGCGTGACGCCTGGTCTTACCTTTCCCTTGCCCCTCAAGCACATATCGAAAAGTATGAGCTTCAAGCCACGGACATTGAATATTTGACGTTTGTCCGGTTTGACGTTTATTTGAAGGTTAAGATCGTGCCGATTAGGATTTAATACGATTTAAACCTTACTAAAAATATCTAAATATGTAAAATTTTATTATCAAAATCATTATAATTGAAAACTGTTCTTCTAACAACACAGGAAATTCATTGGCATTGGCACATGTCAGGTGGTTTTAAGGATCCTAAGAAATTGTGTTCGTTCTGCTTAAAAGTCATGACGACTGAGGCGTCACGCACAAGTGCTTGAAGCTCAAATAAACGAAAGCAACAATAGTTGGGATTAAGGCGACCATTATTCTATTCTTAACTCAAAATTATAATCAATGACATATGTTAAGAATTGTTCAAAATATGACAACTGAACTGTCAAATGTAACAAATGAAATTTACGTCGACATCACTTAAGCAATACGTTCATGACGTCATAATTCCGTCTCATCCATTTCATGAATGAGAGATCAAGATGGACAATGAATGACGTAACGGCGAAGGATGGTTATACAAAGTCTATTAGAACTGTCTGCAAACCAACACAAGAAACTGCTGTTTAGGACAAACTGATAAATTATCGGTAGCAGAGCATGCTCTACGGTATGGAGAGCATAACATCTACGGAACTAAGGTGATGCTATATATCAAAAAGATGGATTAAATCTCAACAAACTTTGGCATGGAGCCTTCCACCCGTCTCTAGTAACAATGGCTGTCGTAGGCACTGCCGAAACGTCTGGGTCCAACGCTAATAGACCACGGTCTGTAAACCCAACATCCATATTAGACATAATTCCGATCATGGGAGCCCATATGTTCAGATAAACTAAGCTTGGAATCAAATTACTTGATGACAATCACAATTAAGAACTCAAGAAACCATTTGAGATTCTCAGGCTGAATGCGTTCTGGAGCTGCTTTAACGAATCTATAGGTAACGATATAATGTGCCCCCCAATAAAATGGTTATATCGGAGCAATTCCAACGTCTGCAAAGTTTTCAAAGTTACACTGTATATATTTTGCGATATTCAGTCATCAAAAATGATGAAAATTGAATATTCTTAGCGGTTGCAATGTATATAGAAATCCAATTCATCCAATCGTTATCTAAACGCCAATTCATATCACAATTTCTCTTGATCCAATGCGATTGGTGATAATTCAGTCACATTTAAAAACAGACAAATCGAAGTCAATTACTTAGAACACATCGAACGGTTTCAATGGAAATCATATAAAAGAGGGATAAAACAACATCCTGTTATTTTGTCTTCTAGTTCTTCTACGCCCACTCAACTGCTATCAAATCGAATACTTTTTTCTCCGGTGTGTTGTCCTTAATTTGTTTTTCATTTGTATACCAGCTTTATTGCCTCTTGGAATATCTGGTTTTATGTTATTTGTTTTCCAGAGGCTCCATTTTCCTACAGGTTTTTATTATCCCTCTCACTTGACTTCCTCATGGTCCTCCCTTTTATTCCATTATGCTGCATGTTTTTTTTTCTTATTTATTTTCTCTTCTTTATTTTATTCAACATTTCTTCAGTGAACTTTTCATCCTACCAACGTTTCATCACACACTTAATGTTCTGGTCTTCGTTTCGTTCCACCTTTAAAGTTTCAACATTTCTTGTTGAATTTATTTATTTTTAAATCTTCATTTTTCACATAAGTTCATGTCCATCCTTTGTTTTTCCCATCATCATTCATTCCATCTACATATTCATTTTCTTCCCAGAGTCTTTCTGTTGTTGTTTTTTCATCCATCATTTTTTATTGTTTGGTAAGTAGTTCAAAACTAACTAACTTGAGATACTGAACTTATTTTCAAAATAATTTGAATATATTAACAAACCAAATATGAAATATTAGTGAAAAATATATAATTATAAGAAACATTCAACTTACCTTTCTTTCTTTGCCATTGTAGGAAACAGTAAATTCTCTTTCATCAAAATTGGCAAAAACGGTTGAAGATATGTAGTGAACAGTTATTTCACCATATTGTTTATTTTCGTTTATATCAGGCCAGTACTTTTCGACTTTTTTCTAAAAATTATAATCTTTTTTAATTCAAATTTATTTAGTCTAACTGTGAAATTGAAATTATTATTTGAAACATTGTGTCTATTGCTGGTGTATTTTAGAATTACAAACTATTGCTCAAGCTGTATACTCCGGTGTTGTAAAACATAAGAAAATCGAAAAATTCAAAAAGATGGGATGGCCAATCCTTACCGGATATAAGGAAGGTCAGTACATCAGCATTCTCAGACAATGAATATGAAGCAATGATCTACTAGTAGGGCTAGAGATAGACTTTCTCTTGATTGCATTAGTGAAACTTGCTTGGAGAAAAAATGATGGGGCGGCATTCACAATTTTTAAAAGGAAGCTGAAAATGATGGTTCACCAAATATAACCCTAATTTCACAAAAACAACAATCATACTGAAGTGAGTAAGTGCCTAGTGGGACTTCTGCATGAATGTTAAAACTGATCGAAAACATGGATGGTCGCGTCTATTCAACGTAGTGCTACCGGAACAATAACCAATTTCCTGCTGAACGCGTGTTTTGTCAACTGATCGATGTTAGCGCTGTGGTAGCAGTTGCCATTTCTTCAATCAGAATTTATAATCTAGATTCAGAAGACCACAATAGATCTGAGAAGGTCGCAGTGGAATAGGCCGATTAACCACCTCATCAAATCTCATCATTTGTGCCAAATATTATGTTCATAAACATATCAAATGACATAACATATTTTTGTTTGAAGGAACTTTCTAGCGTATTCGACTATCTTACGCTATCCCGATGCAAACTCGAAACTTAGTCCAGGGCATTAAGAACAAAATCACCCGAATAGAGGAAATTTTGGAGCGCAACAGATATCGAGATGCGGTTTTCTGCATTGTGTTCAGGAAGGTCCCAGAAAAGACTGGGAAAAATGTGGGTTAGTACTTTTTTGAAAAATGCCCTCTTGGCCGGAAGATGCATTATCCAATTGCATAATTACTTGCACCATCATGCCCTCACAGGGCATGGGTCAAGAGTGGGTTACCTCCACAAGATTGGGAAAAGAGAAACTGGAGTGTGCGAGAGATGTGAAGTGGAGGATGATGTGGGACATGTGTTTAGATGTTGGAAGAATGAGGAAGTTTTGAAGAAGCTAGAAAATAAACTGGGTGAGGCGGTGTATTGGGAAAATATGGTAGAGATTATGTTGAGGGGCGAGGAGGAATGGATGGAGATAAGTGGCGTGATAGAGAGCATGATTAGGGGAAGAGAAGGACTCGCTATGGCACGAGAGAGGTAGGAGTGATAGAGGGAAGAAGATGATGGAGGGTGTGTGAGGGACCGCCGCCCGTCTTGACGTATGCTAGGGTAGTGATTCCAAGGCGGGAGTAACGGCGAGTTTGAGGTGTGTTTGGTTGGTAGGCATCTCCGTTGGGGATGAGTCCAACACTGTCTGGGTACTGCTTGAGGACCCAGTCGAACATGAGTTTCCCATCTCGGCCCAAAAAAAAATACTGTTGCAAGTAATGATGCAGTTGGAAAATGCATTTTCCGGCCCAGAGGGCGTTTTTAAAAAAAGTACTAACCCACATTTTTCCCAGTCTTTTCTTGGACCTTCCTGAACACAATGCAGAAAACCGCATCTCGATATCTGTTGTGCTTCAAAATTTCCTCTATTTTTCCTTAATGCCCTGGTCCAACTTTAAGATGTAAGTGCGGTCACAAAAAGAACTGGCGCCGTGATAGTTCAGTTATGAACGGAGAAAATGCGAAATAGCATGATGCCCGCAACTTGCTCTGCACTCATGCACATAGCAGAACGGAACGGATAGCATGACATGCGGGTGAGTAATCTGAACATGGAAAGCTGCACTGCACTGTAACAAGTCGAGCTGGGTGCGCACCAGAGCACATAGTAGAATACGCCATTAGAAATTTGTTTCTTGAAAGAGAATGGGCACCACTAAGTAGTAACCATTGAACTAAATTGAAATCAAAGATTAATTGAATAATTATTGAATTATGAAACCATGGATCAATCTGTAAATCGCTACCTGATCAGTGATCAACTTTGTTGGGATGAATACAACCAATATCCAAACAGATAGGTTATTTCTGACAATGAATCAGTACGGGAAAACGAAATTTGCGAATGAACTGAACATCTGTAGGTTTATAGATTAAAAATAAGGAAATTGAAACCGTTCTCACCAAGCCAATGCCGATTAACAATTTGCAGAAGTAGGTGTAGGTATAAGAACTGATTAATATCACAGGGCAAGGAGGTACTAATTCTATAAAAAACCTTATCTACAATTTGTGCAAGAGTCTCACACAATACATCTGATGAACAACCCACTCTTAGATTTAGTAGTCGAAACATCCGAAAGAGAAACCCATTGTTTGTGCTTCGTTACACATTCTATACAAAAACGAAAATAAGGCTATTGATATAAATCTTATCTGATGAGATTTTGGAATGAGTTCTCGAAAAAAATTAGATCTCTATAGAGGTTTCAGTGAAAAATATATCGTAAACTTTCGTCCAATTTTAACAAGTACATGTCCATCTATCCCTAAGGGAACTCGCCTTCTTGGGGCAAATGTGTTGTACACGTTTGTAAATAAAGACATTCATTCATTCATTCATTCATTCAACTGAATTAATAAAATTTGACAAGTGATGTAACTCTGTTTCCGAAAAAAGTGGTTTCTGTCAATACGGTGGAGGTTTCCATCATGTTTAAAGTTTATATGTAATTCAATGCATTTTTGGATGTGTTTGCTTTGAAATTTTCTCTCAATTTCTCAAGCAAAAAAGGTGAAGATGAAAGTTTAGTGCAAAAATTCTCACAATTTGACCAAGCATTTTTTTGTGAATGAGGACATTACATATCAGTTCGATTTTCTACTATGATCTGTTTTATAATTGAAAAATAAAATTTCAAGAATGTGCAAAATTTCCAATAAAAGTTTGTCTAGTTACCTTTCCATTTTCGTGAATATTTGCTAGCATTACTATATATTTTACATTTGTCTGCCATAACATAATCCAAAAATCGTTCAAAGTGTTTAACTTTGGTCCTTGCGTTGCTATGTAGGTCCTAGGTTTCTTGTAACCCTAAAATCACAACATACAAGGTGTATCAACCATAACTCAAAGATGAGAGAACAAAATAAACGTTTTTTGATTGGAAAGTGAACGAATTCATTATAAATAACTTTTCGATGTCTAACTAAGTGACAGAAGTGAAACTTTTACTTTTAAGTTCCAAGTGTCAAAAACATTACGTTAGTCACGAGTAAAGCTTGTGAGCCAAGTGACTAAAGATGTTTTTGACACTAGATGCTTACTATATTTTTTCTATTTTTTTCATCAAATCTCTATATCATGGTGGGCGAGGGAAAAATATTTTGAAAGGATTAATTCATTTGCAAAATAGGCGTGCGATGAAAGTATGAGTTAATTTGTACACATATCTATATCATGAGCGATCAATGAAATTCTCCCCAAAAAATGATTTATTTGAGGGAAATGTCCACTTCCAGGGGGTAGTGATTATTTAAAAAGGGCTCACTCTTGTTGGCAGTCTCCTTGACCGCCTTTTCCATTTTTTTTGTGTTCACATCTGATATTCAAAATGTACGTCCCTCCAGAATGCGTATCGAATTGAGTCATGCTACTAATTACAAGTAAGTAGTATTATTGACACCACAATATGAGAAAGTCTGTTGAAGTAGATGATTAATAAAAGTTAATTGGAAGCCTGATTTTTTTCAAACTAAAATTGAATTTGAATGGACCTTCATGTATGTCTTGTAGCTACTTTTTTGCAAAAGACAATGGCTATTGCATGCGATTTCTATGCACAGTACATACAAATTATATGTTTAATAATATTAAGGATAAAGACACGTGATGGTAAGAATTCAGCGATTCTACTGAATCTTTCAATACACACCTTCAGGTTTATTTTTTATACTCACATCAATGTAATTAGCGTTTATGTAGTCGGACTCTGTACTTCCAGCATGGCGTATCAACTTTACTCGTGTGTGATCATCTGGAAAAAAAAACAGAAATATTTTTTGTGCTGGAAATTTCTTATATATTAGTTACTTCACTTTTGTCCAAGACTTTTTGATAATGTTACCATTATATGCCTGCTTCTTCAAGTATAAGGACGTTCAATATTCACTGGTGAATGATCGGTATAAATAGTAAACAGGTCACATGACCAGAATAGATATATTATATTGAAGGCTGTTTATATACAAATTTAATGATATTGAAAATAATATCACCGCGTCCAGGAAGACATAATAATTTATTAACCAATCTATTGTATTTGTGACGCTTTAAATAAATTTTAGGATTTTATTGCAAGAATATTAAATATTATACCAAACATATTAAATTAGAATTACCCACTGAAAAATTCAAAATTGAAAGCGAATTGGACACTGAAACAAATACATAAAAGAAGCAGCACAAATAGTCTCTTCAAATTTATTGCCAGGAAAAATATGAATGAAACCCTATAATTCCTTGTTTAATTGGAGAAAAGAAGGAAAAATCAATTAATTTATAAACTGGTAATAAACAATCGGGGACAAAATTTAGTAATCCATTCGCATATAATGGCATATAATGACCGTGGATAATAGCCATCATTATATGTTTGTTGGATGATAAACTATTGTGGAAGACACGTAGATTAGCGGAACAGAAAATAAGTGAGGAGGTGAGCGTTGATTTGAGTATCTCCAAACACTTTTTGAAATCTGCATCTATTCACAAGAGGGAGACGTGCTAGGCGTTACACCATTGAGAATGTAGTATATTCATACAAATTGTTTCATTTGCAGTACAGCCTAGTGATTTTTAGCGCATGCACTTCAATTCGTGTACAAGTGCCAACGAATATGCCCCAAAATGGGCTGTTCAAATATAAGAATTTGCCAATACACAAGTCCCCAACAAAAAACTTATTTCCAAACACATGTGATTATATAGCAAGAACTCCTTGGAAATATACTTCAAAGGATATTTGTTACTCGGTTTTTGTACAGCTTTGAACCTACATTATTGGAATACGTGGATAAAGAAAACTATGAAATAGCTACGTTTTGAATTTACAATATTTCCGGCAAAATCAAACATCTATTGTTTAACCTTAATAGCAACAAAAGATGACAAAGTGTTTGCTATACCAGAAGAACAACAGTCTTTATAAAGAGTTGATGAAGACAGCTGCGTATAATAAAGTGAAATGGTATATTATTCAACAAGCATATAATAATAGCCATTATATGCGAGTAGAATACTATACTTTGTCCACGACTATAAATTACCTGTTCAGGTATACATTTTTCTCCAATCTAAAGCACTATAGTTTATTACATTTAAAAAGCCTATTACTTGTTATGCTATTGAACAAATTATATATTTTTTGCGCGATCGATCTTTTTTGTTTATTCACAGCATCGGTTGTCAGGTTGGTAGGTTGTGTTTACTGGTTTCTAAGTCTAACACGTCGGTAAGTGATTTACTTACCGTTCAGACGTCGGTAAGTAAACTACGTCCTAGCCCTACATACATTTAAGTGGTCCTAATAGTATATTAAGTATCAAGAACGGTAAGGGTTGTTTACCGGTCGACAGCAATGTTTAGAGGCTGAGCGTAGCGAAGCCCACAATTTTGCTGGAGACCGGTATTACCCTTAACGTTCGAAATGCTTATACCATTTTTTGCGTGATCGAATTGAAATATTCGAATTTCGAATTAAATAATTTAAATTTCTTCGAAATGAACGAAATATCAAAAGTGACATTTATACTTCTCGATCAGTTTAAAATATAATTTGCATTTTGGTGAAATTGTTTTCATGCTATTTATTACTTTTTATATTGTTCTGTTCGATTCTGTTCATTAAAAAATATCAATCTTCTTATTTTTTATGTTTTTTTTGTGTAATGAATGAAGTAATATATTATTTAGGACCACTTAAATGTATGTAGGGCTAAGACGTAGTTTACTTACCGACGTCTGAACGGTAAGTAAATCACTTACCGACGTGTTAGACTTAGAAACCAGTAAACACAACCTACCGACCTGACAACCAATGCTGTAAATAAACAAAAAAGATCGATCGTGCAAAAATAATATATTACTTCATTCATTACACAAAAGAAACAAAAAAATAAGAAGATTGATATTTTTCAATCAACAGAATCGAACAGAACAATATAAAAAGTAATAAATAGCATGAAAACAATTTCACCAAAATGCAAATTATATTTTAAACTGATCGAGAAGTATAAATTTCACTTTTGACATTTCGTTCATTTCGAAGAAACTTGAATTATTTTATTAGAAATTCGAATATTTCAATACGATCGCGCAAAAAATAGTATAAGCATTTCGAACGTTAAGGGTAATACCGGTCTCCAGCAAAATTGGAGGCTTCGCTAGGCTCAGCCTCCAAACATTGTTGTCAACCGGTAAACAACCCTTACCGTTCTTGATACTTAATATACTATAATAAGTGTTAAATTCACTGTCTGATTCACTTTCCATATTAAACTTTCTAGGAATATCAATTAAACACCAGCATAATTATTGAAATTCGTGCAATTAACAGTAAATTATATATTTAAAACGTCACTTTTGCTTCCGACATACATCATACACTCTAGATAAAAAACTGATAAAACTATCACAAATAATATGCTCAGCTGTTCCATCATCTTCCAGACAAAGACGGCAAGTAGGATCTTCCGACAGTTCAGGTTTTAGCATATGATTATTCAGATGACAGGCCTGTTAGACAACGTAGGTCATGACTGATATAGTCTAACATTTGCTTGGAGACATTCTTCGAATGATGTATAAAACCCTTTGAATGAACCAATCCTGGTAAATTGGGCCAGAAGTCTAAAGCTCTTCTTGCTGTCCAAGTATTTAGTGTTTGTTTGGCAAAACATATTGCGATGCCAATTGTAGGTTCTGGTCCGATAGAAACACGTGCAGCACCCTCCCTTGCGAGAGAGTCTTCCCCTAGTTTCCTTCCATGCCAGAGTGGCCAGGAATCTAGTTCAGCAAAGTCTACATAGATGAAGATAGCAATTCACAATTTGGAGAGCAGTATCTAGAAGACATTGAACTAAAGGAGGATTGGGAAAAGACACAGAATCATTGGAGAAAGTATTTGAAAAATTAATTGAGAACACACAAGATTTAAAAAAACAGAATACATTGCAGAGAAGTTTGTAATTGAGAAATTTACAAGTAAAAAGTCAAATCCAAGCCAATTAACTGATATTTTTGAAAGGGAATGTTCACGCTTTGATATTATAAAAGATGAGGAAAGATTGAAATACTCATGGGTAAAAGTTGTATTGATTGTTACAGTTCTATGATTATACAATTTACTCTAAGCTCAGATTGGACAACATGGAAAAATAAGTTCTAGTCAACAAGTTTGGGTAAAGAATAAATGGATGTGTAAGAAAAGAAAAGCATGGCCTACAATAGCACATGAATGTGTGGAAAAATACAATCAGACCAATCACTCAGTAACCGGCTATGCACCATGCTATTTGTTATATGGGACAGCCGTTACAATATTACCAAATGAGCTGCGCCAAGAATATGTACACAGTGACTGGATCAGGGACAAAGAAAGAGCACTTAATAACACTTCGAAATTACATAATTATAACAAAATGCGCTATAATACAAAATAGAGAATTTAAAGTGGGAGATATGGTATATTGTAGAAAAGGGGAATAGGCTAAATAGAAGAAAACTAGATGAACTGAGAATTGGACCATATGAAATGGCAAGAAAAAAATCTGATAGAATCTATGGGGTAGATACAGGACACAGGAAAACAGAGTCAAACCTATTCCATATTACAAAACTAATTCCAGTACAAATAACAAAATATGAAGAAGAGATGAAAGAAAAACCGAAAAGAAAATTTACGGGTGAAATTTCTTCTTTTTTGGGGGGGGGGGGAGATGTAGAAAAAATAGGTTTTTTGAAATATTTCTTTTTCGATTTTAGCACGCTTCGCGTGGGTAAAATGTCAAACTTTTCAGTCTGTCAATATTAGAATATTGTGTCAAAAAAAGGCCAAAATAGTAAATTTTTGTTGGAATATATTTTTTGTATGAAAATTGGAGTTGATGGAAAAATAAACTTTGGATGTCGTTTCTTTGTTTTCAGGTGAAGTTGTTACAATAGTGTACTAAGATGATGTTTTTTTTGATAAGAAATTAATAGAATGGAACTTTGTTTTCAGAAGCAACACATTCGTTCATTTTATCCTAAACCAAAAGGTATAGTCTTATATTCATATTCGAGAACTTTATAAGAAATATCGAATCTGTTATGCCAACTGTAATCAGCCTGATCTTGGTTGCCATGGCGCGGTTCCGAACGGAAATATAACCTCAAATACATTCCCCTAAACGACACCGAGAGACACTTGAAAAATTTTTTTTGTGAATATTTGAGTTGTTTTTAAACATGGACAATCAGGCTGCTTTCGTGTTTTACTTTTATTCGTATTCGTATTCGATTATGTTTCATTTTTCTCTTCGATGGTGGAATAATCTGGAATAATCAGCTGACAAAAATAATAAACAATAATAATGCATGTCGCGTGACAGCGATGATAGTCGAGACCAGAAGTAACCAGGCTTCTAAGGCTGGTTACAAGTTTGACAGTTCATTTAACATATTTCAGGAAACCGTGTTCCAGAAATAACCAGATTTTCAGCAACCACTATTTTTTGGTTACTTTCGGGACGGTAAACCGCAAACCAGTTACTTTCGGATCATAGCCTCAATAAATTCAATAATCGCATTGTAATAGATAGAGTAGCCGTCCGAAATATACCACGCTGTATAAATAATGATATTCAATAAATATACAGGGTGTTTCAAAAAAAGGTAACACCGTCTCTAGGATA
>CAJUYG010007008.1:0-11437 GCA_910591675.1 Galerucella calmariensis | reverse complement strand
CTAATTATATATTCATAAAGAGACTTACCTCGGGCGTTGATATCCTTTCGATAAATAAGTTGTAGTTTTATAAACAATAAAATTTTTGTTTCCATTTTTTCAAATTATTTTTTACGATTATAAATGAAAAAAAAATGTTCTCTCCGTTTTTCTCAAATTTGACAATGAAAAATATAATTAATGGATTCATTAATATTTTGAAAATGTTGTCTCCAAAAACCACGTATTTTGAAAAAAAAAATTTAGATTCGAAACAGTGTTCAAAGTTTAATATTTTTCGTGTATCTGTGTACAGCATAGCTACCTGCATAGTATAGAAACAGGTATAGGTTGTTACAGGGCCTACTCAGTTTTAGCTTGGTCTCAGTCGGCGTCACCTCGTGCAGCATTACTGTGTTCAAAGCAGTTGTGAAGGTATGTATATTAAAAGATACTTAACAAACAACCCGTAATAAATATTTATAAGCAAACTTTCCTTTAGAGTGCTATCAACTCAGACAATGGGATGACGACAAAACAATTGTTGATAGAATAAAAGAGGAAGAGAATTAATGTCAATTATTTCATGTGCTTGTACCACTGAATATTCTAATGCGAGGTGTGGATGTAAAAAAGTTGGGATTTCATGTACGATTTTATGTAAAGGCTGCGAGGGTAAGAGTTGTACTAATAAAGAAATGGAAAGTAATTAATTGAATGATGATGATGATGACGATAATATCAGTTTTAGTAGTGAGCATAGCTTTGTCATGAGTAACTCAGTTGAATGTGAACTTGCAATTGATACTAGCGATATTGTAAATAACGGAGAAGATTTAGAGCATTCTCGACTGCAACCGAAAAGAGCGCGACCTGTTCAAAGTATTTGAATGTATATTTATGTATAAAAATATTGTAAATTAAATGAAAATAGCAGTAGATTTTGAAACATTCGTGAATAAATGTAATATTTATACAATAAATTCACTCATAATAATAAAATGTTAAATTTCTGGCACTTATTATAATCATTTTATACCCAATATTATAATAATAATTCAGAAAAAAAACTGAAATAAGATTCTTAACTCCTATGAAACCGAATGAGAACTAGAAAACTTCGTTCAACCGCGCACGACATTTAATTAATACACACTGCCGCTACTGCCTTCCTCGGTTCACACTTTGAGTCAGCTGTTGAATTTTTATTCATTCATTGAGATTACGTAAATGAAAAAAAGAGAGTATTTAGAGTTTTTATTGAACAATTCAACGAGTCGATCAGAAACACGAAATTTTTAATATCATTTTGTCAGTGGCTATTGAACTTTGAACACTGTTTTCTCCGCTTCTGATGATCGAATCTAAATTTTTTTTCAAAATACGTGATTTTTGGAGACAAACAATTTCAAAATATTAATGAATCCATTAATCAAATTTTTCATTGTTAAATTTGAAAAAAACGGAGAGAAAAAAATTATTTTTTTTCATTTAAACTCGTAAAAAATAATTTTAAAAAATGGAATTTTTTTTTTAAACTATAACTTATTATCTATCGATTGCAGTAAACCGCGTATCGATAGCGTTGATGTTCATGAAATGAGACAAGATCGAAAAAAATATATATATTGAAATTTTGTGGGGCCGCCATTTTGAATTTTCGAAATCTGAAAACATCAACGTTTTCAGGTGCCAGACTACTATATTTTCATATATTAGAAAGTCGTTATAGTTATTCTAATTATGTTTGTCGCTTAAAAAACCATTTTGCAAATTTTTTTTTATTTTTCTAAAATTAAGGGCTGAACATTTTTTTTTCAATTTTTCGAAAATTAAGGACTGAAAAAAAGTTTTTTTCAAATATTGCATAACGTCGTCTTATAGGGTATAAAGCGCTAAAGTTATAGCGCCCCCTATCGGCGAAAACTCGCATTACTGAAAACAACTAGCGCCATCTAGCGGCAAACCGTCGAACTATTAAATTAAATATTCACCCGTTTGAAATTTTTTCGAGTACGCCAATGATTTTTAAATTAAATATTCACCTCTTCGAATTTTTTTTCGAGTACGCCAATGATTTTTAAATTAAATATTCACCCCTTTGGAATTTTTTTTTGAGTACGCCAATGATTTTTAAATTGAAATTTAACCCTTTTAAAAAATTTTAGTACGTCTATGGTTGATCCGAATGATAAGTCGACGTTGTAAAAATTTTTCCTCCAAAAAAGTTATGGACGAAAAACTGGCATTTCACGTGCTCCAAGCTATGCTTGCAAGCTGCATCGTAAGCTCGAGCGGAATCTTCTCACAAATCTAGGAAAATAATCTATACTACATATACTTTCGTTTAAAAAAGTAAAATCTCTGGTGGAAATCTTTTTCGTTTCACCAAAACTTTCGGACTAACTTCCCCGGACTACTTGTCGTACTTGTGAAATCAGCACGGTTTGATAAGCTTTTTCGCGATCTGTATATATAGTATAACCAAGAGCACAAAAAGCATAAAAGCTGAGGTGCCGAGGTCTCAAAGATTTTAACTAGTGGTGCCGAACCAATCAATCAATTTACGATTAACAAGAAACTTATATAAATTGTGATAAAAATTACCTTTACATTTAAGCAAGTGATTCAATAACTATTCCCAAATTGGCTGTTATGTATGGTATATATATTATAAAACATATACTTACCAGATTTGTCAATAAATAATCAATTATACCATCATTTAAAATCTCCATATTCCTTGGACCTGCTAATTTTTCAGCAATGCAACCCAATACAACACATATATTCCTCTGTTTTGGGGCATTCAATCGACCTGACACTGCAGCTTTTTCAGATAAGTCCAGCATATTAACTACCTAGGTAATATAAAGGTAAATGTTTAATACCTACTTAATAAAAAAAACTGTACCGGGTGTCCCAATAAGAATGGCTCTCGGCCATATCTCGGGAACCGTTTATAGTACAGCTTCGGGAAAAAAATTTTATAGCAAAAGTGACCGCGAGAAAAACCTGGAAATTATTTACAGAGTTGTAGGTCCACCGCTAGAGGGCGTATTGGACAGTAAAAATTTTAAGATGTGAAAATTTTCAAAATTTACTAAATTAAGGAGCATATTAAATATTATAATCGGATTCCTCGACAAATTCTCCATATTTTCAATGTAACAAGTTAAAGTCTATATATTCAAATGAGGAGTGGGGAAGAGTGGGAACGTTGTTACGAAAAAACGCCTGTAATTCCGGTTCTGCTTGACCGATTTTAATAAACTTGATGTTGTTTGGAAGAGCTTTTATTGAACAATCGAAAATTTGTGAATATGAAGCAATCTGATGTATAACATGGATGCTAGAGGGCGCTGTTTTATTTTTTTTAAATATTGTGTTTTCTCGTAACAATTTTAAATGATAGCATACAAATTCAAGTAGGTCTTTGAAAAGTAGATTAAATTAGTATTAAACAACTGCAAACCGCAAGGCTATATCTCTTTCCTATCCTGAGATATCGTAAAAAAACAGGTAAATGGCGGGAGTTGATATTTCAACGTCTAGAAGGCTGGTGAAGTCAGTTGTGCTACATTTTTTCAATTATATAAGAATGTTTTATTTGTTTTCAAGCGATGTGTTAGTGAATCAAAAGCATAAAATATCAATAAAAACCGATATTTGCCCAGCAACAACAAATACAGTTTAAAATATGAATTACGATTTAGGTCGCGCTGTATCAAACACCCAAACTCGGTTTAATGATAACTGATGTTTTTCGTTTGTCCATTATAACTACTTTTATGTTTCTCATTCTTATCATACCGAAAATATCATTAAATCAAAGTTAACTTTTGAAAACATGACTAATGTATTCGCCGCCATTTTATGTCCAGTTTCAATAAAACACCAAATTATTTAATGAAATTATCTTATGCTGTACGGATATATTTTTAACTAACAACATAATAATAACCTAGGTGAGGCGAAGTAAAGGAATGTAGCAATAATAAAAATAATGAAAGGCCTGGCCAAAAAAATTCGTAATAACATTACGAGAGTTAATGCATGTAAAGTCATTTTTCGTTTACTAACAACGAATGCCTTCAATGTGTCTTATTGATATGATTATAATATTTTATATTCTACCCATATCACATGGTCCTACACCAAAGTTTGAATGCTCAAGATTTCAATATCAGGCTGGATTTTTGCAACTGGCTCTCACATATGATACAAGACATTGAAGCTGCTGTTTTCTCTACCCGTCAGCGATTGATTTCAGGCATTGAATATGATAGACAACATTTCGAACATCTAGGGCGGTACTAATTACGTACCCAGTTAATTATTAAACGTTTCAATTTTTCGATTTATCACATTATTTTAAAATTCGTTCTCATTGCTAGTAGCGACAGCATTACATTTAGGTAATCTAGTGGAAACCATAACATTAGTATGATAACAGTTTAAATTACTGCAGACCAATGTAAGATCTTTTCATTCAGGGTAAATTTAATAATTTCTGTTAACGCGAACCAACCTTCTAGACGTTGGAAGAGCAAAACCTGCCATTTACCTGTTTTTTACGATATCTCAGGATAAAAAAGAGATATCGCCTTGCGGTTTGCAGTGTTTGATTAGTAATTTAGTCTACTTTTCAAAGACCTACTTGAATTTGTATGCTTTCATTTAAAATTGTTACGAGAAAACACAATATTTAAAAAAAATAAAACAGCGCCCTCTAGCATTTATATTATTGATCAGACTGCTTCATATTTACAAATTTTCGATTGTTCAATAAAAGCTCTTTCAAACAACATCAAGTTTAATAAAATCGGTCAAGCAGAACCAGAATTACAGGCGTTTTTTCGTAACAAGGTTCCCACTCTCTCCCACCCCTTATTCGAAGAGATAGACTTGAACTTGTCATATTAAAAATATGCAGAATTTGTCGAGGAATCTGATTATAATATTTAAAAAGAGGAAAATATAACAAAAAACTTTGACATACCTACACTAATATTTAATTAATAAATTCATGTTAAAAGGCATATATTAGCAAATAAGTTGAGTGTGTTTATTTTGCCTAAAAATCTTAGAGGAATTGACTTTTTTAGTTTCTAAATGTGGTTGTATGCATATTATCTGAAGCAGGCATATATGTTAAATAGCCTATCGTTTATGTTTTTTGATTTTATATTTATTATTTAAATAGAATAATTGCAAAAGGTTTTATTTCAATGAAATGGTTAAAAGAAAGTTTGAGGAATTGTGTCATTTAATACTCACCTTAAATACTGATTCTTTTGATGGTAATGGACAGTCATCTAAGAGCAATGTTATAACTGATGGTCCTAAAGGATCTTGCATGGGTATAACATTTATCATAGAATTTACTACCTGAATCCAACCTTCTTCATTGTCTGCTATGTTATGTAGAAGAAGCATGGAATTTGGTGGTTCCTGTTCACTAAAATAACAACTGTTTCACTTCACATAACATACCAAGTCAAAATTAGTGAAAATTGTGTAAATGTTGATGGAAACATATCTAGCAGAGGTAGCTAGAGAGATGAACATATTGCATTGGCAGGTATGAATGTATATTGTGTGAATCTTCCATCAAATAATTAAATGAAGTTTTTCAATATTTATATTTTGTTACACAAATTAACTTACTTATCAACCAAGGTAGCAATAACTCCCAAAGTTTCAAGCACTAATTTGTCGACATACGTTGGGTCTGGTGTTTTCGACAGCCTAAAAGGATATTGGGCACTAGTAGGAGATCCAGATTGTGCAATGTTATGTACTTGAAGGCTGTTCGGTGATTGTGGGATATAAGTATCATGTTCTTCATTTTTCTGTTTGCAGCAACAAATACCCATTACGTCAATTGAAGCTTGGAATTTTTCAAAAATGGTACTACATAATACAGTTATTGTTATTTATGTTGGAGTTATCAACATCAAAATATTATTACTTGAATTCCAATGTTGAATTAGCCACTTATAATACTGCATCAGGAAAAGTTTATTGCAGCCATTAACTAAATACATCAACTATAGAATAAAACTGTAAATCGTTATCTAAAATTTTGAGATTTTTTCAACAAATCAAAAGTACTGACGGAATTTTGGTTAGATGTACATATCTCTTGTCAATTTTCATGTGAAACATAAATGATGTCAAAGTCAAACTCAAGTGTCACGTGTTTTATACCATAGATAACACATACAGTTTTATACGGTCTACTATTGGAGCTACGTTCTATATTTTCGTCCCAACAATCTTTTTGGTCTAAAACCTTTGGGCTTACTCGAGATATTCAACTCTATTTAAATAAAAACCGGGCATAAAATATATCACATAAGTTTTTATCCCCAGAGCGACTGTCAATAGTGTCAACCGTGTCATGCAACTTGTCTATTGAAGGGTTGTCTCTGCTATTGATGACATGATAACATTCAAAGTGTCAAAGTTTATAAACAGGCATAAAAATTTATCTAGTTTTGGGTCAATTATAAATTTATAATTATATGTTGTCTCTGATATTCTTTACTTATTCTTCTTTGTAACTTCATAATATTTGGAGAGATATTTGTATTTAAATTTTTAACCAGACGGTTCACGGTTCATATAACAATCCAGGTTAAAACAAGTATGGCAGGATCAGCTTTGCGAAGGCTTATGGCAGAATATAAACGTTTGTATCTAATTTATAGCGGTTATTATTTGTCAATATTTTTTGTACTTAAAGAACTGGTGAAAAAAATTAACGTTGAATAATTGTTTTAGAATTAACGTTGAACCCCCCCGAAGGAATTATAGCTGGTCCAATTAACGAAGAAAACTTTTTTGAATGGGAAGCTTTAATCACGTAATGAAAAATACATTATAGTAACGAAAATTATTATTAAATTTGAATGTTTCTTAGGGGTCCAGAAGGTACTTGTTTTGAGGGTGGTGTATTTCCTGCCAAAGTAATTTTTCCACCAGATTACCCTCTAAGCCCACCCAAAATGCAATTTACTTGTGAAATGTTTCATCCTAATAGTAAGTACAATAATTGTATTGGTACAAAAAATTCTTTCTAAAAGTACAAGAAGCAAAAATGTTATTATCATACTATATTCTTTCAGTTTACTCAGATGGTAGAGTTTGTATTTCAATTTTACATGCACCTGGAGATGACCCTATGGGATATGAATCCAGTGCTGAAAGGTGGTCACCTGTTCAAAGTGTGGAAAAGATTTTACTTTCAGTAGTCAGCATGTTAGCAGGTAAATTGGTTAATAATAAATTAATTTCAATAAAAAATGAACAAAATTTGGTTAATGGCATGCTTTGCCTATGTGACTCGTCAAATGTAATTTTAGGATGGGAGTTTTTCCCAGATCAAACTGGTATATCCAAAATGTAATAAGACTAATTTGCATGAAAATCAATGTAATGTTATTGGTAAAAACTGATTTGTACCGGGTGATCAGTTAAGGGTAGCGAGCGGCCATATCTCATAAGATAATGGTCGTATAGATTTAGAAAAAAAAAATTTATGATAAAAGTCGCCAAGAGAAATTGCTGGAAATTATTGTCGAGTTTGTCAAACGTCCGCTAGAGGGTGTAACAACCAACACTAAGTAGAAAAAAGGTAGAACGTGTCGCGGGACACACGGTAGGAACTTTGGTTCCTTTTAAGCAAAAGTTATGTAATACATCTGACGTTATAGATAAACAATTTGCATATTCCTCGTTGGTCCAGTAGTTGGCAAACCAGACTCTCATGCGGTAGACCCGGGCTCAATTCCCCGTGAAGATTTTTTTTATTGTTAATTTTATTTTTTAATAATTATTCTGCTTGATATTAATAACGACAACAGGTAGACGTTTGAAATATTTAGCAGAATATTCATTATTATAGATAGATAATGGTATGGTACCCTTCATGAGGGAATCCGACCGGCAACATCTACTTATAACAGCATCATATATTTAAAAAGGGAAACCAGCATTATACAAATTGGACATTCAAGAACTGTACGCTTACCACAAAAAAATTAGTGGAAACATAAAATTGAATTGTTAAATTTTTAATTTGAAGTTAATAGAAATTTTTATTTTCTACATTTTTTCTTGAGTGGGTCGTAGAAAAAATATGCTGTTCGACTCGTGCGATATGGCCATCATATCCACACTAGCTGCACAAACTACTGTTTCTATCAAAATATGCCCTTTTACATTTAAAAACAAGCTGCCAAATGTCAAATCAATCTATCCATCCATTTTAAAGTTATCGAATTAAAACATTCAAGTTTTCAAAATTTCAACACCCTGTATTTCGAAAAGTAAATGTGCTAGACCCCCCAATCCTCATATCATTTTGTCCAATTTTACGAAAGGAATCTACATGCAAACGTTGTAATTACCCTTAACTTTCGAGATGCTTATACCATTTTTTGCGCGATCGTATTGAAATAAATTCCGAATAAATTAATTTAAATTTCTACGAAATGAACGGAATGTCAAAAGTGACATTTATACTTCTCGATCAGTTTGAAATATATTTTGCATTTTGGTTAAATTTATTATCATTATTTATTACTTTTCGAAGTCTGAACGGTAAGTAAATCACTTACCGACGTGTTGAACTTAGAAACCAGTAAACACAACCTACTGTCCTGACAACCGATGCTGTAAATAAACAAAAAATATCAATCGCGCAAAAAAAATTATGGAAATAATAGTAAAAATTTATCCGAACAAATTCAAGTACATCACCAGCAATGCGAATACCAGCTTTGCATATAATTTTAATATAGCATGGGTGGTTCAGTGGTAGAATGCTCGCCTTCTACGCGGGCGGACCGGGTTCGATTCCCGGCCGAAGCATATGAATCGCCGCTTCGTAAACGAGAGAGAGAGACTCAAGAGAGAGCACACGCACGCAAGCAATGCACATAACGAAGCAACGTAACATAACGCAACGGTCAGAACTTTTGCGTCGCGACCTCCGGTCGCTCAAACATAACCTGACGTACACCTACACTTTTTGACTAAAACGTTTTGTTTTATCTATCGAAATAAAGCGGTGGGGGAAGTTCATTATTCATTAATAATTTGCTAATAATACAGGATGCTTCCTGTAATCGTACATTCAAAATAAATGTAAATGCGCCAATAGGTGTGCAGTGCGACATAAAATTGCCCGTATCTCTTAAACCGTTAATGTTATCGAGATGTCACCAGAGGACTTGATATCTCTAAAAATGTTCACAAAAGACAATTATTGCATGTATAATTAAAAAAATTTTACCAATATCCAATCAGCCATTTGATAATCGTAAATAAAAAACCATTTTTCATTCCCAACTTTAGAGCCCTATAGTTCATTAACGAAGGGAGTAAAGAAAAAATTTTATATGAAATACCATCATTATTTTCAGCCTTTCTATCACCTCCCAAGTTCTTGGTACGAACTCCTGGGACACCGTATAGACCCTTTTTGTTTTTTATTTCCATGTAATAGTATATTACGTAACGTGTGTGTAAGAAGCATTTTACGCACGAATGGAAAAGTTACACACGATGCCGCGTCGCGGCAAGTGCGTAATTCCGTGAGTGCGTAAAATGCTTCACAACACGAGTTACGTACTATACTTTACCTACGACTTACTTGTACTTTATAAGAAGCATAAGAAATGACAGTTACATAATTAGAGGTGCTTGGTAAACTCCATCTCTATTACTCTATTACCAATGAAAGAAGCACATTGAAGAACTAACGTTTAATCATCATTAATATATTGTTGATAATCTAAAGTCCATTTTTTAATTATAATCAATACATACTTTTAGCCCTTTGGGCTTTTCATAGTTAAACGTGGCCATATCGAATGTTTTCAAATAGTAAATTTTGAATAAAATGGCGACCATAGAGAAATATATTTGTCTATGATGGCGACGTTTATGGACAGTTGCTGAGATGTTGCTAGGGACGCCGTGCGATTTACTTTACAGCTGTGCGTTTTTTTACAGTGCGTAATAGACATCATTACATTGATACCGACTGTGTGTTATTGACTGATTACAAGGGGGGTCGTAGGTAAATATATTATATTATTGTCAATATCCGTAAATTTCCGTATTATTGCGTATAAATTGAACATTTTTCATTATATTTCCACTCATTTGAGAAAGCTACCGTGTTAGCGTCAAGAATGTATATTGAACTCAGTTCAAATATAATGAAGATTTAAACAAATTGATAGCATGTAATAATGGCTATTATTCACGAAGGTGCATTTATGTCACTCGCCTGCGGCTCGCGACATAAACACCTAAGGTAATAATAGTATAGTAATAATATGGGAGTAGAATACTATACTTTGTCAATGATTATGAATTACCTGTTTAGGTATACATTTTTTGTCAAACTAAAACACTATAGTTTAATACATTCAAATAGCTTCAATTCATTGTCTGACTCACTTTCCATATTAAATTTTCTAGTAATATCAATCAAACACCAGTATAGTTATTGAAATTCTTGCAATTAGCAATAAATTATTTAAAACGTCGCTTCTGCTTTTGACATCCATCATACACACTAGATAAAAAACTGCATATAAAACGATCCACTCCTATATACACCACAAAATGTTAAAATTATCAAATAATCGTGGACAAAGTGTTTTATTTCATTATCATTATTTTATTTTATTAATATTTTAAGATTTTACGTGTGTGCAAAGTATGCATGGCTTATTTAAATAAAAAATCAATTTCGTTTTTTATAAATATCAAATTTTTGTTCCAGAGCCCAATGATGAAAGTGGGGCAAATGTAGATGCTGCCAAAATGTGGAGAGAAAATAGAGATGAATTTAATCGAATAGCAGAAAAAATTGTACGAAGAACTCTGGGCATTCCCACTTAATTATAGAAGAACTTGTTTTAGAAATTATTTAAATTCATTGTTTTGTTTTACTAAATATTATAAGGTTGAATTGTGATAAATAAATAATATATTAAATTTAGGTGATTATCGGGTTCTCAATCAAATGTCTTTTTTATTTTTTGGTTCCTTACTTAACGGTAAAAAATTTTTTCTACTAACGTGCGGAAAGTGAATCTTTTCCGCACTAAAAAGCGTGCGGAAAGAGTCACTTTTCCGCACTAGTGCGGAAAGTAAATTTATTGACATTTGAGGAATATACTGACATTTGAATATTCAAAATATGTATTTTGTATATCCAAGTTTACCAAATGACTGAAAAATTAAGAAATTTATTAGAATTCTGCTATAATTTTCAATAAAGAGGAACGCGTACGCTTCAATAATTTTTTAATGGCTGGTATAAGCCTCATCAAATGATTGTCAAATAATAATAAATATCTGACATTTCTCATCTGTCACTTTGAAGCAACAAATAAAAAAATAATCGTCAGTCAATACCTACTCTACGTTA